>VXBT01009030.1:889447-1047994 GCA_013400235.1 Oriolus oriolus
TGCAGCAGGTGCGGTTCGGCTGCTGCTCGTGAGAGTGGAGCCACGGCGGGACGTTCACAGAGAACTGTCTCCTGTGGGAGGGACCCCACGGCCTCAGAGTGAAGGACTCTTCTCCCGGAGCAGTGGAAGGAAATCTCGGTGATGGACTGACCAAAACCCCCCTGCCCTGCCTCCCTACATTGCCCGTGGGAAGGAGGGAGGGCCTGGGGCGGGGGAAAGCTGTTTTAAGGGCTTATTTTACTTCTTGTTACCCTTCTCTGATTCTGTTAGTAATAAATTTCACTTAGTAATCAAGGTTGAGCCTGTTTTGCCCTTGCAATATTTCTCCCGCTCTCCTTATCTCACTCATGAAGTCTCCGTTAACCCTTTCTCCTCTGTTCCCTCCGTTTGCCCAGCTGGGGTAGGGGAGGGTGAGTGAGTGACTCTCGTGGGTGCCTGGCGTTGGGCCAGTGTCAAACCTTGACACCACAGATAGGCTGGGAGAGCAGAAGGAAGACAATGAATAAAGAAGTTTGCCTTCATGAGACACAGAAAGGATGCAGTGGAGACCACTGGAAGAATCTGGAAATATCCAGAAGCAGTTTTCCTATGGTATATGTGGATCTCTTGTACTGCTGTCTATGAGTGAAAAATTGTAAGCCAGTTTGATCAGGGTGATCAGATACAGTAATTAACTATGGCACAGCAGTATGGCTTTGCTTGCCTTCATTCAGGGTAACTTATTTGCCTCTTGCCTCTCTTTACCACTTTATCAGTAATTTAATCTCCAAGTTCCTGCTGATAAATATGTGATATATGTAAAGAGATACAGGATTGGATACACAATGTATGAGCAGGTGTTTGAGTAGAACTTACTCTTTTAAAATAAATTGTTACTAGGTTGTGACAACAACACTTACAAAAATATATATCTGCATAACATCTGCATTGATCAGTTAACGTAAGGATGTAATATTTAATCCTAATTCCAACACTTTATTTGGAAAGGTGGGGTGAGTCTGATGCAATTTGGTACTTTCCTCCTGGCAAGGTACACCATAACCTACTCTAAAAAGAAAGGAAGAATTTGGAACACTGTCTACATTGTTTTGTTTAGTTCATGCATCCAGTGAAAATCCAGGCCACCTGCCATTCACAGCAATATGAACACCGTCATTCAGTTAAAAATGGGTAATACAACCTGCAAACAGAATGTTATGGAATGGTTAAGCAAGTGACAGAGACAAATAGGTGAGCTGAAAATTGAGTAGTTTGACTGGACGGTCCTTTGGGGGTTATGTTTCAGATTTTCTGTTGCTCACAACTTGAAGTACATCTCTGTGCTGGGAAAACCATTCTTATTCCAAGCTTTTGCTCTTAAGACATGCACAAGAAATCTGTAGGCACAAGAAGATGCACAGACAACAACAGCAGGTCATGTTATGAGCCAGCATAATAGATGGAATAGCTCCTTTGGCTTTGGCAGCTTCTATGAACCTTCTGTAACTTCATGTGTGCAATGAGATTTTCTGTTACTAAGACACTCTCCACTGCCTGTTTGTGAACAGTGCTGGATAGGGCCAAGTTATGAGATCCAATAACAAATGCTAATGCAGAATTTTGGAGAAAGAAGCTGGCTGGCCACAACTGGAAAGTAATTTAGGTATTTAAACATGTCTGGGGCCACTTTAAAATCCTTTAGGATTTCACAAGATAATGATCAGTATGACTCAGGTGATCTATATCCTTCTGGAAAGGATGCAAAGGAAGGAAGAAAAGGTCTCAGCTCATTTAACTACAACAGCACTCAATAGCTGCTACTGGGAACCCAAACCCCACTGCTGACCTTTCATGCAAAAGAAAGAAGAATGTTCCTGAGTGCTCAGAAGCAGCAGCTCAGCAAAAGCATGCAAACACGAGTGGTGGAAGTGATATGTGGAAGGGATATTTAAGTTGAAAATATGAAGATTGGGAGTAGGAGGAAATAAGAGAGCTGCCTTGAGGGAGGAAGGAATAGCAAGAGGCAGATGTTCCCTTTCTGGTAGGTGTAATACTACCACTACAAAATCTGCTCCAGAGAGGAGCACAGCCTGGCACTGACAGGGAGCTGCTTGTGCTGTTGCTGCTGATAGCAGAGGTTAGCAAATCAAGGGTGGTGAGGGACACAGTATAAGGAAATGAAGCAGTGGCAGGGAATGAGATATGGCTGGAGAATGAAAAATAAGAGGTTTAAGTCCATCCCATTTTGTACAGATTGCAGTGAGAGTATGGTGTTTTCTGATGATACAAGCCAGTACTCAACAATCTGGCCTGATGGACACCAGCCCATGCACCTGAGGAAAAAAGCCCAGACTGACCTTCCCCTTGTGTTTGTTCCTACAATTCCTATTCCTTGCATGCGTTCTCTTCATTAATTTCAATGCAGCAAAATGAAGGTGGATGGCACTTTTGAAATAGTTTTTAAACCAAGATGTCCTCCTTTAATTCTGTTGGTTTTTGGGACTGAGATTTACGTATGGATTTAGACAGAGATGCTCCAACACCATACTACAAGACCTCCATGGTTCATACAAATGGCTGACAGACTCACTGAGAAGGAAGGCAACCAAACATGCTAATGGCAGCAAGAATCAAACACCACGAAATACTACCTCAGACTTACACCAGAATTTCAGCTGTATCATTTCTAAGGTCTTTAAAAGGCTACTGCAATATCCAAAATGCATTAAAAATCTTTTGACTTTGTTTTTCTTAAAATTAGTGAATCTCTTGTACTGCTGTCTATGAGTGAAAAATTGTAAGCCAGTTTGATCAGGGTGATCAGATACAGTAATTAACTATTTTACCACAGTATGTCAGAGGTTAAGAAATGAGAGTGAAATCCTGATCCTAGTGAAATCAATATTCTCAGGGGCTTAAGAGGTCAGCTCTTCACCCTCTAAATTTTGTATCATCTGGATAGATAATTTTTAATATGACTGCATAAATCATGCAACTGGATTGGTCTCATAGCAAAAAGTATTTATATTAATAGCTGTTTCAAGAGTATGCCACGAGTAAGTGTTCCAAAGGACACACACAATTGTTCTGCAACAGAAAAGCTTTTCTAATGACCCATTTTCTATTAAGCAGTTGTAAAATATTTTAACCCCTTTCTGTTTGTTTGTTTTGCACATAATTTTTTTCCGAACTTATTCAAAACCAATCCCAGGACTTCAGCAATGTACAGTGAATTGCTGTGGCTGAATTTTTAACCTGGTGAGAAGCTTTCAAAGAGCTGGTCGCTACCAGTGATCCCAGTAGGATGGGTATCCCTGTTGATACTCTGCCCTCTGGGGTTATACAGGATAGCACTTGTACTCCAGACTTTTCCCAATGGATCATCCTCTTGAGCACTTCTGAGGTCTAGCTCACCCAGATGCTCAGTTCCTACTTGTTCTCAGTTGCTTGTAATAAAATGAGTTTAGTTCTTAAAAACTGTCTTTCACTGCAGGATATTAATGTCTCTTCTTCTGGCATTGCTGGTTCTAAGCAACAAACAAAAGCTGCCACCCAAAACAAGAGTAAAGAGTAGCAGGGAAGTGAAAGGGCACAGCTATGAGAAACTATCCAGAATAAATCCTTCTGGAAATGTCCTAATAGCAGTTACACCTCACTCCCACCGGGAAAAAAACTAAGGTGGGCAGCAAAGCACTCTTAGGTCTTGAATGCAAGCAGACAGATAAGCTGCAGTGTAAATGCAGACCAACTGACAGGACATAAAACTGCTTTAGAAATAACTTCCAGCAGGGGAAGTCGACCAGCAGGGGAAGATCATTTGTTAAGGTTTAGTTAGAACAAGGCAAGAGTAAACACTGTGTGCATTCCCCTGGCTTTCTGAGACAGAAGAGGTTTTCCTCAGGCCACCAGCTCCTCCTTTGGGAAACAGGGGCAAAATATTTCAGAAGTCCTGTCTAAACACATGTAGTGAAGGATGTAGAAAGTAATACTATAATCTATTGAGTCAAATGTGGGTCGTAACAGGGAAGTTTAATCACGTTCCTCAGCAATTATATACATAAGTAAGTGAAAGAGATCCTGGAGAGATCACACATGCTAAGAACTGCAAAAGCAAACTGTTTTCTTTAGCTTAAATAGCCAGGCAAATGAGTGCGGCTCTACTTCTGTGGTTTTGCTTCATATTCTGCTACCATTTCTTATGGAATTAGAAACCTTCTTCTTCAAAGGACATCTCATTTGGAAAAGAGTTTCCCTTCCTCCCCACCGCAGTTTCTGCATGCCCAGGGACAAGGCCTCCCCAAATTTACCTGCTATGAACAGGTTTTGTTACATAGGAGTCTGCCAGCTCTCTCTTTGGACAGTACCATCCCACCTTCCTGCAGTTCTGCATGAAAAGAGATGGGGTTGGGTTGCATCAGGATACCTTTTATCCCCCTAGTAACCCAGACTGTCCTGCTTAGAGACACACTCCTCCGTGGAATAAAAGTAATTTCACTGAGGGTTATTTCAAGAGGATTAGGGAAACTAGGAAATTAAAAAATCAAGAAATAGTCTGGGGAAAGCCTCTGAGCTGGAGCAGTGCAGAGAGGTGGTGGTTGGCATGGGGACAGTTAGGACACATGCCACAGGGGGATACCCATCTTCAGCCAGAAGCCAGTGCACAGTCTTCCCATGGAGCACCCAGTGCTAGAGAGAGAGGCCAAGGCTGCCTTTTCCACACAAGGTCATGCAGTCAGAGGAAGAAATGAACAATTCTGTGCCGTGTGGCAACGTTTTTCGCTCTGCAGACCTGCACTCTCGGTGTTCTTCCCACAGAAATCCACTCTGTGTCTGAAGAAAAGGGAGCTGTTCTTGAGCAACCTCCTGGCTCTGTGGTGTTGTACAGGGGAGGAATCCTTTCCCTCCTAATTAATTTTTCAGATCTCAGTGAGGACCACATTCCAGCATCAAGGCCAGCAGAAAAATGTAAAAGCTCTCATGATGGAAACACATGGGCTAGTCATGCCATTTATTCGCTTACTCCAAACAGCTTTAAAAAATCCCTTGTGCAAAGTTAAGAAGAGGGAACCAGAGAAGTAGAAAGACTTTTGGATTTTTCTTTTCCCACTGTATAGTCAGAGAAATAAAAGAGGATATTTGTGAAAAGCCACCATGAGCCTGCAGTCTGATAAACAACAATAACCTTTTTCTTGACACTAATTCCTTTATTATATTTTTAGAAGAATTTAAAAGCCACTTATTTTTGAAAACTGTGATTTCAGGAAAAAGTATAATTTTCACATTTCCTCTGATGTGTTATATGCCCTGCTGTGTTATGACATTTCAAGTTTCATCAAGTCACATTAATTTACATTCTCACATGTTTTCTCAGTGGAACCTGCTCTTTGGGTCTGTTTTCATTTATTGCTTGATCACTTTAATGTATTTGTTTTACTGAATACTTGGGCCATATTAACTGATCTTTCCATACCCCATGCTTGCAGTTCGTTAGCAATCATTTCTCTTCTCTGCATGAAGAAAGGAGAAAAGGAATGTGAGAGAGAGAAAATGAGAGAAAGACAAAGACTTGGAAAGGAAGCAAACAGCAGTTTAGTACACAGGGATGCAGCCTGCTCTGTTGCTTGGGCTTTGGTTATGAGGAAATTTTATGTGATGTGACCAACATAAATTAGCAATACAGTAAAATAGACCCTGTACAATAAATGCAGCTAATTGGTTGTAAGCTGCCCATTATTTCAACCTCCTCAACTGTGGTAAGCATCTTCACAGCAGTAAATCTGTGTTAGAGATTTGTTTTGCTGCTAAGTAAAGCAGACTGTTGGATCCCATCATGCAGAAAGCCGACCAATTTCCCAGTCTTGTGCAATGATGATGGGAGAGCTGGGCATCAAGTCCATTTGTGGGCTTGTTCTTTGCAGCAATATTTTGGTTGCCCATGCTTCAGCTTGAACTTGAGAAGATGCCTAAATTCCCAAATTAGTGCCCTCTAAATTCGGTTTGTTCAGAGTGGCCAGCACAGCTGAAGTACAGTATTGCCACTCTTTGCCTCCTGGCGTAGATAAAGGTCAAATGATGAGACATTAAGTGAGGGAATCAACCAATTTTGTCCACCCTTTCCCTATATTTATTAATTTAATGACTGAATGAACCATGGTGTTTCTCCCCACTCTTGCTACCTTCTGCTGGCAAGTGGCACACGAATACAAAATGAGAGATCTTATTTGGAAAACTTTGCAACTTCTCAGTAAATTCGCATTCCCTCCTCGATATTAGGATACTTGATGACACCATGACCATCAGGTAACAAGGGCCTGTGCAGGCAGCTGCTAGTTCCCCAGTCCAGAAACCTCCAGCAGGGGTTTCAATGGCTGTGCAAGGTGTGAGTCTTTCTCAGCCAAACATGGTGAGAGCTGGAAGCCTCAGACATCAGGTAGAAGGGAGCTCCCCGCACTTAAAAAAATCACGTTGCCTGCAGCTTTCCAGCAGCGAGGAGTCACATGCAGATCCAGTTCGATCACCATGATAATCCATCCCCTTTGCTGTAACCCCACTCCCCTGACCTGCCCCATATTGAGATCCTGCTGTAACTCCATCTTTGAGTTTGCAGCCAGAGCATGATAGATAGAGGCAAGTGGAACATTCAGCTACTTAGCAGGTTGTAGCTTGTATTCTCCCACGTATATCCACGTGGGTATGTACCTACCCCTCCCACACCTAGGCCTAGCAGTGAAAACATTGCATAGACTCTGGCTGTTGACTAATCTCAAGCTACATAGTTCCATCTCTTGTCTTAAAACAGCTCTGCTAGTGGAAGAACAAGGGTGAGGGAAGGAATTGCCCAAGAGAGACATTTCTGGCATTTTGGTTTCTTTGTCATTAAGCTGTTTGGAGCAGTCAGGCCAGGCAGTACTTCAGTGAGAGCTGGGTTTCATTTTAAACCTCTTCTCCACCCTTTGGTAGCTCTGGGGGAGCTACCATGACGGTCAAACACTGGAAAACTCTAAAGGCAGAGGAGAGACCAGACCCACAGAGAGCCCAGCTCGTCCATTGTGATGTCCTCATGTCCCTGAATGAGTGGGAGGATGATGCTAAATCTTCCCATAGAGGGTCGACTGGAGCAGCCTGATGTGTCAAAGCCTTGGGAAGAGGGTGCAAGGAAGACTTATCCCAGCCTATAAATCACTGCTGGCAAGTGATTTGGTGCCAGTAGGAGAGTGACCAGCACAGCCCAGGGAAGGCAGCACAGCTATGACAGCATGCCTGTTATCCAGTGCACACTGGTGACAGAACAGAATGTAATCTGTGTGTTTATGTTCAGAGATTAAAGACAACAACTGGCTCCAACAGGACGTGCTGTCCTGCCGTGGGGAGCAGAGAAGGATGCTTACGTAAAATGGCCTGGCAGCAGCGCTCAGGAGGTGCAGGCACACTCATTTTCTACTGCATGCAGCAAAGAAAGGGATTACTGCTGGGGGGGGAGGCAGGCACGAACAGGGGGAGAGAAATTAGGAGTCCAGATGTCTACTCTGTATCGTTTCTGAGGGCTTTGGAAATAAAATAGAAATAAGCTGTACCATAAATTCAGATACAGGTGCTAGGAATCCACATTTACTCGAGACTGAGGCTGTGTTGTGTGACCTTAAGCTAACGTAATCAGCTGGACTGAGTCTCCTCGGTCTTCTCCAGCACCTGTGAACCTGAGAGACGGATTTTGCAGAGCTAAAAGTCAGTCCCTCCCTTCCACTGGGGTGCAGCTGTCTAAATGTCTTGGTCTCTCTTAAGAGATCTGAGAATATAGGGTGGGAGAACTGTAAGGGAACAGGGGCTGGTGTGATCCACTCATTCATGGCTTTGGCAGCTACATTCCATATTAACCCTGCTCAGAAAACAGTGGCCATGAAGTAATCCAACCCATTCTGGAACCTAGGTGCAAAAGCGAGCAAGTTTGGGTTGGTCACAGTATAGTCAATCAGAATTTAAATAGTATTGTAAATAGCATTCAGGCTCAAGTAGGGCTGAGAGAAGGAATGCCAAAATGCCAGAGGCTGCCTTACCTTTCCCCTTGGAGGAATATGATTCCTGACACTAGCAGACTAAAAGAAAGAAATAGTTTAGAAGCTCTGATGCCTTCCAAACGCCAGGTGCAGCACTATCAGTGCAGCACCATCCTACCTAGACTACAATTGACCTTTTAGCTTCTTTTTTTTTGTATGTCTTTCCTCATAGGAGGCACCAGTCATCGCTGTCATGATAAAAATAGAAAAGTGCCATCTGTGTGTGCCTTAAGGTTTATGAAATGAGAGAAGAAGAAACTAAACCAAGTGGCTCTCCTTGCTATCACTTCCCAGCTCCCCTCTTGAATGACTTTCTGTATCCTTAAAGATGATGTCCCACTGGTGCTGAGCCGCAAGATAGGAACCTGTCACAAGGAAATATGCACAGGAAAATGTGCCAAATTTTCTTATTTTACTTACTATCAGTTGACAGCAGGACAGAAAGTCATCCCTAGCCAGTCAGCAAAGTTACTTTTTAAGTGATGTGCACTGCACAGTATATGCAGACTGAGATCAATGGAGGACAGCAGAAATTTAAATTGACAGTACGCTTATAATTGTTGACATTAACTAACCAGATACGATTTTAAAGTTCACACTGTGAACACTGATATTTTCTGTGTGATGTGAAGACAGTTTGAACTGATATTTTTTTCTATTAATAAGTGTTTGAAAGGGTGGTAGAAGAAATTATTACTGTAGTAATCAGAGCTCTCTGTGTGAAATCGCTGCATAGTCTTTGAGATTCATAAAGCAGGAGATAGGCTTTATTCAAAATAGTATGAGCCTTTACCTGACTACCTAATGAAAACATAAAAGTTATCATTGCTTTAAATAATATTTTAATTTATTTACTGATATGCTGTTTTCATGATAATCTCTGGAAAACAGGCAGGGCCCGGGGCCTGGCATCTGAAGAAATTTTGGGAGTTACCTAGAGAGGGCTTTCTGCCACCCTCCACCAGTGGGCAACAACTCTGCCCTGTGGCTGAGCCTCTCTGCAGACCTCACCAGGCAGGGCTCTGCCAGGGTAGAGCTGCCCATAGACCATGCCAGGCCTCTGCCATGGGCAACAGGAACACAGGATGCCAGCCCTGCGTGTTTCCAATAAAACTGCTGGATGCCACTGGCTTGTATGCCTGCCCCCCAGAGGGACCGTGCATCGACACTGGAGTAGGTGCAGCTACGTTTGTTTAAACACATTTCACTTCTCACTAACACCAATCAAACCCAACCTGATTTAATGACATCCTTAGACTGCAGCACACACCAGGTTAGACACTTCCCTGTGGTGCTCTAGGATGCATGGAAGAGCCCTGCTGGTTCTCACAAATATGAACATGCTGATTCGTAAAGATGAGAAAGTTCTTAGCATCACAGGATCATTTAGGTTGGAAAAGATCCTTAAGATCACTGAGGAACCTGTTAACCTAACCCTATCAGGCCTTCAGCACGCATCCATTGTGTCATTAGTGCCCATAATTCAGCATCAGGTAGCTGCACATCATGGTTTCTAGCTCTTGCTTGGATTGGGAAGAACATTGCTCCCTTTCCCCATGGTATAGCTGATACTAATACTGTAACTTGTACTGATGTTCAACATGTGAAATCCAAACTAACCTTCCCTTTGACTGAAAATTATATTTATGACATAATACACCTACAATATTATGCAAGAAGGAGTCCGGAAATGAGCACTTGACGCTCAGTCCATATCAGAATGTATCTTCAGTCAAAAGACCCCAAAGTGTAAACCTTCTGTGGTTGTTAACACCTCCTTCCCAGCAGCCTGCTTAGAGGGGTGAACACATTCACCCCTGCTTCAAATCAAATCCTTTGGTTTTCTCCTTGTGTTCCCTACTCCCACCTCTGACTTTACCTTATGATCAATACAGTTCAAGCTTAGGGAATATTATCACAGCCATGATTGCAGCCTCTAACATTATAATCTATAGGGTTGCTGAGAGCATTAGAACATCCAGGATAAATTAATTCAGTGTAAGTAAAAGCTTTGAAGCTAGGAGCATCACCAGGGTTTTGAAGCTTAAGCCCTGTTTAGATTACTTGATTAAAGTAGGTCCAATGCTTCACCAATCAATGTATTTTGCTTAGGAGCAGTGTTGATACAGAAGCATATTTAATGGGATCTGCAGTACCCCACCCAGAAGATGCTCCATTAGAGCAAAATGAGAAAACGTGCATGGGAGGAAAGGGGCAAAATCATTGCCATGTGTTTGTGAGTGCCTGTGAAGATTATTTGCAGCTGTGGTACAGAATAGCCTGTATAAAGAAAAGGGAAGCAGGGAATTGACAAGAAAATTATAGGCATGGAAAAGAAGTAACTGAATCTTCTATTAGTTTAAAATTGTAAAAAATGACCAAATGTAAATAGACATACCTGCAGCCATGCACTATTAAAGGGACAGCCCTGCCCTTTGGCCACTTTAATTTGTGCTGCAATGTCCAGTGGGACCAGGACTGATAGTCTGGTTACCTGGATGGCAGCATCTCTGGCCAATATACCTGTGGGCCAATATTGACAAAATGACAATTGTTTGTACTAAAAGTAAGAAAACTTAACCCTGACCAGTAGGTCATAGTTGAGAAATGCCAAAAATACGATCAGCTCATGCTTCTTTTTTTCCCTCACCTGAGAATATGACTATGCAACAGGTAAAACAGGTAATGGGGGGAGCACAGGTTCAGTTCTGCTCCTCTTGCTTTACCTCCCAGGTTAGTTACACACCTCTAGGGCTACGGGGTGCCAAACCATGGCTTCCACCCCAGCACTGGGGAGCGGGAACAGGCTGCTTGTATCCCGATGGAAAACATAATCCATTTAGATTTCTAATTGAACTTGATTAGACATTTAGGCAACATTTTGCAGCAGCAATTTAAATGAATTAGTTGTATTTTCCAGCCTACTGAACAGATCAGGCAAGCAAGGCATGTGCTACCTTCACAGCACAGCATGCCCCATCTGCAATGCCCAAGTCCTGTAGCTCCCTAAGGAAGCCTGGCCCCAACTCGGTGCCATGAAGGCAAGCTGCTCCCCAAGAGTCAGGGACCTCTCCAGCCAGGGCCCAGCCCCACAGTCCCTGAGCAAGGTGAGCAAGGCAAACCTGCAGACAGTAACCAGATTCTACCAAGAATTCAAATCTTATCAGGCAACACTGTGCTTATAAGGCAGCTCCAAAATCTTGCTGGGAAAACAATCAGTAGATCATAGTCAAGTTCAGTGAGGCAGCCAGGGATGGATACAGCACAGTGATTGCTGGGCAGGTCCCCAGTGGCAAGGCAGGTCTGTGGTCAAGCTGGGAAGTCAGTCTGCTGGTCAGGGTCTGGATCAACAGGGTCCTTGGGCAGGCACAGGCACAGCTCTGCCTGAGCTAGAGACTCATACTCCTGTAGCATCACTGACACAGACTGACAGCCCAGGGCTCAGTCGAGCTGGGGCTCCTGAGAGCACAGGCAGGTGTGTAGGTGCAGACCCCAGATGAGGCTGGTCAGGCCCATTAAGGTGCCCTGACATTAATCTGATTGTGCAAGACAAACATTTGCATTTTTATTTCAGCAAGAACCTCAGTCTGGAGCTGGTGTTTGCTCATGTCATGGAAATAAACACTTTCCATGCCGGAAAAGCTACAAAGAGATTGAAATGAGTATGCCAGGAGACTTTTATATTTGAAAAGGATTTTGCCCTGAAGTATCCACCCTTGCGCAGCTGGGATGCGCTGACATGCCCCCTGGGTAGTTCATTTGGCACCAACCACCTTGGGTACCCACAGCCAGGAGTCCCACCAAGCAGTCTTCTGTCCTCCCCACAGCTTGAGTGGCATTATCTCTGAGAGGCTGAAGGTTTTCCTCACCAGTTGCACCATCTCCTCACACTTCTCTGACGTGTAACTAACTTCCACATCCAGACTCTGGGTTACAGAGTTCCAGTACAGGAGAAAACAAAAGCCTCTATTGCCAGAGATGACTAAAACTCAGTCAGATGAGCTGTGTATTTTTGAAATGAATGATTTTTTACAATAAATTCACACAGTATTTGCTTTTGTGACAGCCAGAGAGCGAGACAAAAATTTGCAGTTTGAAAGTTCAAATTGAAAGACAGACAGGCAGTGAGATGTCTTGGATAATTCAGGGATTGGGAATGGGGTCTTTTTCATGAGTTCATACATCAGCAGCAGACTGAGGAGATGAAACCCAGCAGTCTGGTAAGACTCACTGGTAAGGAGATGCAAACAAAACACACTGGCCCAGGTAAAAAAGTTGTCGTGCAAGACCCTCTCAGCTTATTATCCTGTCCCCTGGCAGCTCCTTTGCATCCCTGCTCATGCTGCAACTCCAGCTCTGTTCAACTCCCTGTGCATGTGTGGATGGAGCCTTTGCCCCAGAATTCTGGCACTTGCTTGCAAGAAAAATTTCTGTCTTGGCAACAAACCCTTTCCCTTGGGCAGCCTGTGTTGGGCAGAGGCTCCAGGCTTTTTCTCCCTCCTAACCCTAACCTCAACATTAGGAATGGGCTAAGTCTTCTCTGGCAAACCCTGGCCATGCCCCAGTAAGCAAAACTGCTGAGGAGTTAACCCTTCTGGCAGCCCACCCTTTCCTTTGGCAGCCACTTTCAAGGTTCTCGTTTTGTCTCAAAATCTGTATGTTAAAGTAACATGTCTTCTGTCTAAAATGAAATATGTTTGTCTTTTTATGCACATCAGACAGTTGTCCTCATAGTGAGCTCTCATGTATTTTAGTGGCATTTACAGTCTCCATGAATAAACAACTGGAGGCACTTGAAGGGATACAAGCTATGTCTGCCTTTGTCTGCCAAATAATCTTTTCTTCTGTCCCTAAACCCCGAACAAGAAATTATTATAATTCTGCCTTGCAAACACAGCCAGGCACAAGTTATTACTTGGCTGTTTCAAGATGAATTGTTTTGTAAAAAAAAAAACCAAAATATTATAAAAAAAATCTCCCATCTTTTGAAAATAATTAATCCCTTTTTTTGTGGCCACCGGTACTCAGCCCTCACACAGGGCACCCAAAGCAGGCTCCATCACCTGGCTGCTCCCGGCTCCCCGGCCGTGCCCGGCCGCGCGTCCTCAGCAGGGACTTGTCCTACAGACCGGGGTCCCCACGCGGTCCCTCCGGCCACCGCGAACACCACTGTCCGTGGAGATGACATTACCAGTGCAATGGAGGTGACTGATTTGCTTCCAGTAAGATACATTGTCACAGACTATTAATTTTACTGCAGTCTCATTGGAAGGGAGTGGTAAAGTAGCAGGGCAAGCGAACAGCTCCTGTCAGTGTGGGAGTACTAAATGCCCAGACAATTAGGCTTCTAGTTCACCGAATCTCAGCAGCCCCCTGATCTCACTTTTGTTTACTCTCTGGTTTACTTAAGCAGATGCAATGCCTGTGTAAGGTGAGAGCTGTTTCAGAGGTCAGATGCTGCTGGTTAAGTCAGCAGGATCTGTTTGCACATAGCTGTTTTTAAAACAGAGATAATAAAAATGGCGAAAGGACCTTAGTACCCAGATTTTGTGTTCAGGGCAGCCAGTCTGCCAGCACCGAGGACTGCCCAAAAGGAAGCAAAGCAGAATAGTGAGGAAGAAGAAAGGAGGATGGAAACATGACTTTTCAGCAGGAGAGGTATATCCTAATATTGTACCTGGGAACTGTTGATAATTCTCTCCCAAGCCATTCAAGTCCTCCATCCAGCCCACAGAGGTAATGGCCTTTAGCCTGAGGTTCAGGAAAGCCCTCCAGGCAGTTTTTTGGTGTCATTTAAGCTTGGTACGTGGGTGCAGAAGTCACATGGGGTGGCTGGGCACATGATGAGGAGCAGACACAGTGCTGGGACACTGGGAGCTGTGGCACTGAACAGGCAGCCACAATGCTCTGGAGTGGGAAAAATGCTTTAAAAGGTGCTGAGGGAGAAGTACCTCATGAAGGAAAAAGTGCTAACAGAGACAAAGCCACACTGACTTCCTATATCAGATGCTGAGCACTTGCTTCTCACAGGGATTCTCCCCAGCCCTTTCCCTATGTACGATTCCTTTATGCCTCAGGGAACACCAGGAACCTCCCATGCTGTCATCTCTTCCTTCTCAGCAGAGACAAGGAGCTTTTCTTTCCTTTGCTTTTTTTTCCCTTTTCCCCCTACCTTGCTTGCAAAGCCCAAGATGGCTGACTGAAAGCTGTTTGCAGCCTTGTAGGCAATATTCCCCAAATCCATTCGCTTTGGCATGGTGGATCACCCACGACATCTCGCTGCAGCGTGGCTCCTTGCTGCCGTGCCAGGAGCAGACAGTGGGCACTGGCCACAAGGAGCAAGAGTTGTGGCTCTCCTGATGGATGATCTGCTCCTTACGGGGGTGTAGCAGGCAAAGCCAGTTGTATTTGATTACAGCCCAGGTAGTGTGGCTTCTGTAACTGAGATGGTGAATGAACTAGGTTGGAATAAGCAAGTGTATTAATTAGTATGCTGATAGCTGAATAAAGCTATTTTTAAAATCACTGAACAGCACTGCTCTTTACTATGATTGCAGAGATTATGTAAGACGATGATTAAAACCAGGTCCCTGCATCACAGACTGATCCGCGTTTTAGGGATGAAAAAACAAAGCTGCAAAGGAATGAGAGGAGACTGTACTATTTTAAAAGGTTCTTTGCCTGCCCTAATTAAGGGCGAAGCAGCCATGTCATCAATGTTTTCATTGTCATTCTAACTCATCCTACTTTTTCTATCATATTTTGGCAATAAGCCAGTTATTTTTTAAGACTGGATTTGTACATATGGAAATGTCACCTCGGGAGGGATCTGCTGCATCATCCCACAACACGTAGCCATTTTACAGGGTGTCCCTGATGCACAGCTTTTGCTTCCTATGGTGCACCTACCAGGAGTGTTTTCCTCCTGTTTGCTGATGTACTACCACTCATTAAAAAAAGCAGGAAAAGTAAAATGTGGGCTACCTTTGTGTATTGTCGAACTGATTGAAAACAGACAGGTAAGGAGAAGTTGTATCTCAGCAGCAGGAAGATGCTGCATTTCAGGACCAAGCTACCAAAAATACGCTGTTGTTTTCAATGACAGTTATTTGGGAAATCCTCTTGAAACTGATTGTCATTAAAGACCTGGAGAGAACATTGCTTATGATGATAAGCAGAGATTTTAAAATTTTGTTTACAGTCTCCTGCACTGTAATGCTCAGATTGCTATATATACACAATCATTATTTGATTCCTTACACCACAGTGAATAGCAGCTCTGCTGATCAAATATAAAGTGGCAACCAATCCTAATGCAAATAGAAATATAAACAAACCCTGCAGATTTATAGCCAATAAAAATTATGTCAAACAGTATAAGATGAAAAGCAGAGTGTATGCTTGTTATTAAATCTGACAGATGTTTGCTGTAGAGTGTTTTCCATGAAGTTTCTTACCATTATTAATCATCTGTACTTTATGATGAAGTTTAAAAACCCTTTAATTATCTTACATGGATTGAATGTGTCCACTCAAAGCATTGCACTGTGCTAAAGTTGAAGATTTATTCCTTTGTAATATTTCTTTAAGAAGCAGACATCATGGAATTGTTACTTCATTTCCTGGCATAACAGGATCTGGAGCATACAGTACAAAGCCTTTTGTCGTTATTTACATTCTCTTCTTTCTTTCTAGGCAACATCCCCAGCCAGCGTGCATTATGCCAACAGAAGGAGCCAATGCCACCTCTTCACAAGGGAGTCTGTAGCACCAGATGCTGTTGTGTGAAGACAGGAATTTAGCATGGAGGCCACACGAACGTGGGCATTTTGTGTGTAACCATTTTGTGCAAGACACCCATGAAGTACCTGCCCTTGCAAGCAAGGCGGGTGAGCCTGGGGGCCCGTGTTTTCCCTCGAGCCCTGAGCTCGGTCTTCCTTGTTTATTTGTGTCCCTGGGGCTCGAACTGCTGGCCACACAGCTGCTGAACTTCAGTGAGAATGCAGGGTTGTCTGGATGGGGCCGTGCATTAGGTCCAGTCTCAGTGGAAAGCAGCCGGCCTGTGCTGCCTGGGCTGTTTGGACTTCTGTAGCCCAGACTTGCCATGTAAAGCCCACAGGCCTCATATACCCCACGTTACACACTTGCACAACCCCGTCTATTTCTACGTGGTGAGGAGGGGCAGGAGCCCTGCCACCCCATTCTGCCTCGGGACTGCTGAAGGGAAGACACGTGAGGGCTGGGAGGACAGAGGCAGCCGGGTGCCCATACCAAGGGCGGGCGCCTCGGCCACAGGGGTGGGCTGGTGCTCTTCTTCTGCCCGTGCAGCCCTCGAGGGCTCTCCCAGAGCGCAGCCATGGCACCTGCCCCTGTATGTTCCTCGGGGCCAGGGCAGGCCCTGAGCAGGCCGAACACCACCATGGCTGAGGTGCTGAGGGACTGAGGTGCTGCAGTGGCCAGGGGAGATGAGCTTTCAGCACAGGGGTGGCAGCATCGCCCATGTGGCAGCTGGCCAGGAGTGGGTCACAGCTGGTTCAGCCCACTGAGGGCGGAGGTCAACAAAAAGGAGAGACCAAGCCACTGGGTGCCACTGCTGCAGGCAGTCAGAGGAGCGGGGAGTGCTCCTCCTCAGATATATTTTACAAAGGAACTGGCACATGGAGGTGTGCAGGAGACCCACTTGAGATCAGAAGGGATGTGTGCACCCCTGAGGAACCCACGCCAGGGCAGGAATTCCTGGAGTGGCTGCAGGCAGCACATGCTGGAGCAGGGACATCCCTGAAGAAAGAGTGGCAGGTGGTACATAAATCACCTCGCCTGCCCATGCTGCACAAGGGCTTGCCAGAGGCATTTTGACAAATCAAGCACAATCCATGGTGCAAGTAGGGGAGCTGAGTCTGGAGAGGAGGTAGGACAGGTGTTTATATTGTGTTTGGTTGTTTATGACCTCTCTAAATACCTAAGTGAATGGTCAGAAGTATGTATTAATTGGCAATGAGGTAAAACTCACCACTTGAACTGTTTCGCCCAAAGGAGGTAAGTTGCAGTAGCAGAAGCCGGTAGCACAGCTGGCATTCAGAGTATCTCTGATAGAATGCCTGAGCTAAATGGCTTAAGACCCTTCTGCAATGCCCTATGCTGAAACAAGCCCACGACCAGCCTCTTGGCAAGCTTGCTGGCTTGAACATGTTCTGTGGAGACTGCAGGTCTCCCTGCTCCTCTGCACACATCACTGCAGATCCATCCACTGACTGCTGCGTGATCCTTGCCTAACTGGCGGCAGATGGGAGGGGGGATCCATTAGGGGGATGGCTCAGAGCTCAGTTAAGTGGTTTTGCCTTCTCCTCAGTCTACTCTCATCTCATCTCCTCAGCCAAGTTTTTTTCTCTCCTTGTTCAGTTGTAGCAGCAGTGGGCACCAAGCATAGGTTACAAACAAACTTCTCCAGGCAATACACAGAAGCAGCCATTGCCTGGACAGATACTGAGCCTGGGCACTTCTATGCTCTTTTGTGTGTATCTCAGACATTTGCTTCTTCTGCCTCACTTTCTCCCGGGACCTGTTTACTTGTGCCTCAGAAGCCCAGTGCAATAGTCTCCCATACCACCCACTCTGGATGGCATCAAGATGAGAGAGGGGGACGCTCTTAGGTCAGCTGAGTGCCAGCTTCAGCAGCCCTACATTCTCATTACATGGCTGAGAAACCACACTCCTCTGCTTCAGCAGCGTTTCAAACCAGCTGTGAGAAAGTTTGATGGAAGAGCTGGGGAACTTTCTTCTCAATCCTTTTCAAAAGTTAACCTACAGATATTTAGGTCTGTTAACAGAACACTTTCAAAAGACAGGGTCTGAGTAATGGTGTGATTTGTAAGATTTTACTATTCAGTTTAATTGGAGAAAGCTATCAGACCATTACAATTTTTTTATAGCCCCTATTACTCATTCTCTGAAGAGAATCCTTTTGCACTGTTTTCTTCAACTCTGGACTTAGGTGGGAGAGTTGATGCACAGATTACAAAGCTATGTTTTTCAGGATGTTATATATATATGCTATTAGACATTTTAGTACTGGATCTCTTCTGATTGTTGCTAACAACAATCAGAAGAGATCCAGTACTAAAACAACAAAAAAAAAATTAAAAAAATACAATTCCCAATGAAATCAGCTTTGTTTCTGGGCTGCAAAACTGATGAGAAAGGAAGATCAGACCCTAAGTTAACATCAGTTTAGTTTGTCTAGCCATTTGCACATGACAGGAAATTAACATGAGCTGGAATCTACAGCAGTGAAGATACAGGCAACATCCCACAAGGGCCAGAACTACTTAATAATGAAGTAATTAATTTGTTAAAAAAGAAAACCCAAAAAAACCCCCAACCACTGTTGTTCTGCCTTAATACGTGGGCATATTCTGAAACCAATATTCACACAAATTCACGTGTTCAATTGATGCAACTCAGTAATTTTTATTGCAACTGGAAGACAATACATCACAGAAACTTTATGGTAGGTTTTGGGAAAGTGTTATTTACAATAATAATTGATGAAATAGTTTGTCTTTGGCAATATGATTACACATCAAGAAAATGTAAAATGCAAGTATGCCTCTAAATCAACAATTTCATATTTCCTAAAGATCAGCTGATTGCACTTGCCTTCGGACTGCTCATTTAGGTAAACACAAATACAACTTAACATCACTGTTCATTCCCCGTCACAGTTCGTATTTTAATATTGATGAAATTGGCAGTTTCAGACGCCAAGTACAGGAAAAAAAATTGGCTTATCACTGTACTAAATTAACTTATTGGCCAGTTAAGGTCCTGTGACCCTTAAGCATTGATACTAAATCTCTTGGTCTTTTGATTGCTTTATCACTTTTTCTGTAAAACAAAATACTTCAGAAATTACAGATCAGAGTATAAAAAATGTACAAGTTCATAATGCTTTTCATACACACACAAATCATTCCCCCCAACATTTTACATCATGGCAGTTTTAAGTAGTGAGTGTGAATGATGCAGGCATGGAACTGGTTATCAGATACAGGTATGACTTTCAATTGCTGTCCCACACACATACTCAGGAAATGTACAATGCTCTAGGTAACTTAAAAATGTACTCAAGTTCAATGTTATCCAAAAAAAAAAAAAAAAAGAAGGTCTTGGGATTTCAGGCCAGAGTAAACAAATGAAAAAGATTCCCATTTCTAGATTGTCAGCCATTCCAGAGTCCAGCATGTAGTTTTAGTATTCGGTAAAATCCCTTCTAGCACGAAAGGCCAGCACAAGTTGTCATTTATCCCTTAAACCCTCGGATGATGAGCTCCTGTAACTGCTGGCCTGATCCAAAGCCTAACGAAATCCACTGAAAATAAAAAAGTGAAACAAAACCCCCTTCCACTGACTGTGAAAGGATGTTACATCAGGTCAATATTCCCCTCTTTGCAAAAGGAAATGTGATACAGTAGAAAAACCATTACATAGCTTCAGATAAATATACCTTGTTTTCAATGCTAAAACAAAACCCAAACTCCCCAAACCAGGAAAGGCTACTTATTAGAATAACTCAAAAGTGACCTTTAAATCATTTCTGGTTTTAAATGTATACCAGCAAAATACAGCACCATAGACACATTAGGTTGAGACTTTTTTTTTTTGGTCAGTGAAGCTAGTACTTGTTTGCTGAACTGTGGAAGAATTATAAGGTCATGTACATGATCAAAGATAAAGCAACCCAGCTGACAAGTCTCTGCTTAATTCAAGAATAACCAGTACTAAAAATAAAAATGCAAAAATAAAAACCCCTAACAAACCACCATCAATTAATACTTTCTAAATAAAAGGGGATTAACAGATGAATTTACAAATGTATGCAGATTTATACAGAACACCGAATGTTGTGTGTAAATCCTTATAAACTTCATCTCAAAACAGAAACACACAAAATGTATAGTTTGACTTACACATCCCATTTCAAAGGAAAAGAGACATCATTACAACTTGGTAACTGTGCTAATTGCAATATAAACGAAACAGAAATTCAGAGTTTGGCAGGTAACTAAGAAGAGGGTTATCACTTAGGTTATATAGCAAAGTGTTGATGTATATTACATAGAGTAGTATAAATAATAAAAAAGTATTATTTAAATTAGATCACAGTGCTGCATTATGTGCATAACAGTGTTTGATATATTACTGGAGGGCTGTGAAGAACACTACTAAAACTTAACTGGTCAGACGGTCAACACTGATACTCAGTTACAATCAGGAGGATGTATGGTTCAAATGCTCTTTTGGTGGCAAAGTCAAGAAAATGTTTCAAAATATTTCCTACAAAATATGCCAATGAGCTATTCAGGCAGTAGTGATGTGCCCAAAGGAGCTGGGTTTGCATTCTCCATGAAGTGAAGTAAATTGCATTGGAAATGCATTCTCTCAGTAGTTTTATTCTGATCCTGGAGCACAGGAGAGTAATGTTTTCAAAAATGCCTAGGGTCAGATTAAAGCAAAAATTGTAATAACAATAATAATAATAGTAGTAGTGAATCAGTAAAGGCTTCCAGGAACACCTGGGTGTCTATAGCTCCACTGACTGCAAAGGAGACCAGACACCTTCAAGTTCTAGAAAACCTCAGACTGTGCACTCTCAAGCACATGGTGTGATTCTTGGGGTGTCCTGTGCAGGGCCAGGAGTCGGATGGGTCCCTTCCAACTCAGCATATTTTATGATTCCACGATCTACCTCTTTATATGGGTTGGGATGGGAGCCAAAATCTCTGAAAGTTAAGTTACCACTACCAAGAAACTAGGACGAAGTGTTGTTTTGGTAGTTTTATACGTGGTGCCATTTGGTGTACAATTTAGGATTTCATTCTCTGCTAAAGTAGGTCGATGTATCTCTACCTCACTCCAGTGAAGAATGCAGCCTCCAGCTTTTTTCTTTATCTTTTCCACAGGTAGACAGTAATTCAGCTGAACACTGGGAGCCAACGTATCTCCTCTGGGATTCCCTTCTCCCATTAAGGTATGAGAGGAACCAGAATATGAACCTCAACTCAATTGCTGGAGAGAAGAGAACAGCCTCAGGACAGTTCTCCAGTCCTACAGGGCACACCTCCTTGCTCCCACATTCGGCTTTTCAGCTGTAAAGCCCTGTGATCTTCGTAGAACTACTGCCAGTTTTGCCAGGAGAAGATCAGAAGCAGACTGCTTTCAGAAACAGCTATGGAGTGATACATTTAAGCTGTTCAGGACCTGTGCTTGCATTTTTAAATGCAAGCAGAATCTGCACCAAAGTGCAGTAGGACATCCAACTGCTTGCAGAATGCAAGCATGATCAGCAGATTTCACCTCCGTGGAGATGCCGGTGAAATCTGCTTATGGCATTAGCTCTGGCCTGCAAGAGCTTCTTGCTGCAGAAGGCATATTCCAAAGGAACCCGCCATGAAGTCCAGCAACCCTTATAATTCATGCCTATGTGAAACTTGCCACTGAATACTTGCTGACCTAGCCCCCACCTGTCTTGGAGAAACGCTAATTTGGCAATACTGATAGAGTGAGAAGAATGGAAAGTTAGAGATTTGACAACTTCTCACCCAAAAATGGCTTAGAAGGAAAGCCAACAAGCAAAACCACACCACCTCATATCTGGCAAGGGAGAGAGTTTGTAATACAGTGCAATTACCACTCACTTTTGACATCATTCAGTTGAAGTAAAGACAACTCAATTAAAAGCCAACGTTGTATTTCTTGGAAATCAAATCAATTTCAGTTCTTACAAAAAAAAAAAAAAAAGAGAACTTCTCTGATGGAGTAGAACCAGTTCTGACAAAGTTGCCATGGTCAGCCAGGCACAAATATTGTTTAAAAGGTGACTCCTAAATATTTTAAACAATCCAAATTACGTAGTTCTCATCAACAGTCAGAGTAAGCATCAATAAGGACAAGTTGTTTTTAAACACCAGAAATAATCCATTGATGGCAGCCCAAACTGCTGGTTCCTGAACATAACTTTGTAAAATCCTACCAAAGAATACCTTCCTAGCAGATCAGACTAGGAGAAACAAATTTTACATGAAAATAGATGCTTGCCAACATTTTAGGTTTACCAGCAAGTATACAGAAGAGTTGTTGAAGTCTTAGATAGGTGTTATATATATATATATCTATATATATATCTGTATAAAGATAACTTGCCTAATTAGATATTTATGCAAAATGACTGTTTTCTAAGATGAGTAATACTAGTGGTAATTATATATTTAGCCACCAAGAGTCCACATTAATGAATGGTACTTGTTCAGCAGATCTCATTTGCACTGACACACTGCAATCAGAGAAGTTGCTCTGGAATTAGTGCTGTGGACAGAATCCGACCACTGGCACACAAACACGTTGCTTTCCCTAGAGGACAGAGATGGCTGAGCCATGGTTTGTATTTTCTGCCACTAGATTTTTCAGTGCTGTTTTTTGATAATATTAAGCCACTCCCGAGCTGACACAACTATGCATTAATCAGCAAAGGTGGTGGCAAAGTGATACTATAGTATTTTCTATTTCAAATGACTCTCCCAGAAGTCTGTAGAAGATGAAGACCAAGTTCTCTTGTACAGGGTTGTGTGTTTCACTGCCTGTAGACTTTGGCTGTAGAGAGCATGGACCTGGGAAGAACCTGATTATCCCTGCCTGATCAGACAAAGGAGATGTTATGGCTCATTCATCTCTGTGCTACCTGGCCAAGGGACTGGTCCTTCCTGTTTTCCCCAATATTATCTCAAGGGCTGCAGGCAGCCAACAAAAGTTAGTATCTATGTGCTCCTGACTTAACTAATGCTGGGAATCAACCCTGCCTGCATCGGCCCCTGCACACTGAGAGGAACAAGGCTGTTTCTCGCACTATCCATCTCTCTCTCCTTCCTTATCTCCAAAGCTGGCAGTTGTGCTGAGCTCTGACAGCTGTCAGGCAGCTCCTGGATCCCAGGACATGCTGGCTGAGATGGGAGGAGAGGCAGTCTTTTGCTGTGCTGCCCTGTTCTTTACAAAATGCTTGTGGAGCACAGGACCAGGTCCAGGCCAGCCTGCCCTCCAGTCCTTCCACCTCCTAACTGAACACACACCACAGGCATCTCCAAATACAACTTTTAGCTCACTGCACTGAATAGGAAGTCAAACCCTTCTCTAACTCACTCTTCATAAACTAGATCCATCTTGGTGAAACTGCTGCCTGAAACAGCTGTTAGTGATAAATCTAAACCTATACTCTTTAAGAAACCAACCATTTTGTTCTCTTAAGTGGTTGGTTCCTGGGATTTTCTTTTTGCCTCTAGGATATTCTAAGTGTAGAATTTTTCATGCCAAATGCAAGAATCCAGGTGAGAGAGACTGTTTTGTTTATTTCACAGCTTCTCTCTGCTGTAGTGATTTTCAGTCTCACAGTCATCCTTACCTGGAGAGTAGCACTGTACCTGAATCACGCTCTCTGTAACACTGGTTTTTATCCGGACACCTCCATAAGGCTCTTAACTAACTTCATTTTTTCATGGCAAATTAGCAAAGCTGTTTTCTTGTCTACTTATTCCTGAATCAAATCAGAGAGTTTTCCTCAATTAACCTCCCATTATTCTCTTGATTCTGTCATACACACTCACTACTAAATTTGCCCTCAGATTATTGCGTCATGTTACACATGTACAGACGAAGAAAGGACACACTTTTACTTTTTTCTTTTTTTTTTTTTTTCTTTTTTTAAACAGAAGTAGGGAGAGGGGGGCTGAATGTGCAGACAAGGCAGTATAATTCAACCATCCAAGCCCTACCAGAGCATGAAGATTTTATTTTTTAATATTGCAGAGTAAGTTCCCCAACAGTCAGTGTTTGTCCCTGAAGAAGGTTAAACCTTAAACACCTGCTTCAAAAAAACCCCCAACAACAACAAAAAAGAACCAAAACAAAACAAAAACAAAACAAAAAATAAAACCCCAAAAAAACAAACTCTAAGCCTAAGGGCTTAAAAATTAGAGGCATAGCCTTTTTCTCTATTTTCTATATTTATATGAAAATAATTCATGCTTCATGCTAAATACATTATTTACCTTACAAGAACTTTGTCATCTTTGAATAAAAAAAATCGTTTGCTTTTTGTTTTCCCCCCTTCCCTAAAGAATCCATGCAATGTGGATCAAATTTCTTCTGCTGGCTATGCTGGTTGAATCTGGAAATCTGTTGTCATTTTTGCACAAATGAATCCTGACTGATGGTCACTGCACACTCATTTCTGAGAGCAGTGTAGGAGCTCTTTTGTTGAACTTCTGAATTTTACTGTTCACCAATATGCTTTCCTTCTATTTTTAAGTACAGAATACTACTAATGGCAGGTTTTGTAGCTCTGTTTCCCCAGTTAGATCAAGGATGTGATCCACAGAGAAAGATTCTGATGTACGCTGTATCTACTGTAATTTCTTAGACTTGATTGCTTTTCACTCAGGCAGTTTAGAAGACATAGTTTGTTTTTCCCTATTACTATTATTTTTTTGCACGCAGTGCCAATCTTCAGGCTTATGGCTTTTTGAACATTCTTTCAATTTAATATAGAAGACAGAATTCAATGGTTAACGATGCTACTAACAGCGATCCCCCTCCCATTTCACTGAAACCCATTGCATACATAGTTTAAATTTCCTCAAACTTAAGAGTTACCAGTCTTCACATTATGAGCCACATAGAATACGTGACACACTAGAAGTGCATTACTGCTTGCACAGTTGCCACCAGTGGCTGTCCAAAGACTTGTGTGGCACAACATATCCAAGTGCCACGAGATGGTTCTTGGTTGAGAAGTACGCGCCTCCTCTTTCCCACAAACCTCTTTATTCACACTCACTTCTAACAAGAAACAAAACAAAATAAAAATGTCCCTTTGGCCCAGGCCTGAATGAATACTAAATTATGCACAGCTGTTCTGCTATAAGAGGGATTTCCAAGCGCCCAATTTTACTCCCATCACATTAAAGTTGATATCACTGCGTATTCAACCATACATTTTTGACAAGCTGGAGAAAGCAATGGCGATTTTGGCTTTCTTTTTTGTTAACTTTTTGTCTTCAGGTAATGAAAAGCTTTTGTAAATTAGCTGAGTGTCAGTATGAGTTCTATGGCTTCAATCTCCTTTAAAAATAAAAATCTTAAGGGTCAAAAAAAAGAAAAAAAAACCCCAAAGAAACAAAACAAAACAAAATAGAAGAAAAACAAAAAAGGAAAAAATTGCTGATATTGCCACAAATCATTAGAATTCACCTGACGTGCTGAAACAAAACTTTGTAAGTTCAAACAAATCATTGATTTGTTCTAATTTTTTGTGGTTTCCTTTTGCTCTTTCTGCCCCTTTGCCGTCCGATTGGTGATGTTGTTCAAACAGGATCGAATTCCTGCTAAATGCAGGAGTGATCCTGCTGCTTCTTTCATCTCCTCATCGTCACTCTCAGGGGGCTTTTCTGTACGTCTCTTTTTAAGAGGCAGTGTGTCACTTGGTACTTTTTTTGCCTTCATTAAATGTTGCCTTTTCTTGTGCTGGGATGCATATCCACTGTCAGCTAAAGAATCCTTGGTCTCCTTCCGACTTTGCTTTTTGTCCTCCTCTTCTGTTTCGCTATGGCTCTCGTGGCTCTGGAAGCTGACTTCACTTCCTTCACTGCTGTCTTGGCTACCTTTAGTTGCAAATTCATACTGGTCGTCAGCAGAGGAAGAAGAAACGGAGTCACTAGCAGGTGATGTGCTCCTGTGGTTGGAAGATTTGGCACTGCTGTAGTTGTGATCCTCCTTTGGGTCACCGCTAACAACTGGAGAGCCGCAGGACTGTTCGCTTTCTGTCCGCATCCGGCAGTTTGTTATTCCATTCCTGTAAAAACAAACCCAAGGAGTCTTAGAAGCCACAGAGATGTGATCTTGCTTCAAAGCAAAAGATGACAAAGCCAACTGGCAGATAAACTGAAATTACTATCTGAAACTATGACTATCAAAGTAATGTCCATGCAAGCTGGTTTAAAGCCTAATTGCTCATAGATTGGACTTGACATACAAAACTAAAAGATGCAAAACAGCACAAAGAGGCAGGAACAAATAAGGGATGGCTACAAATAAATGATGTGTAAACAGTACTGATTTACATTTCAATTAACAGTTTACACTTCCAAAAATTGAAAAGAAAAAAACCCCAATGTTAATTATCTGCTGGGTAAATGAACTCTAATAAGTTGCATAAATAGCCCTTCCTCTTTTTCATATAAAGTGACACTACTGAAAACATGGGGAGGAGACACTAGCTCTCTAGGGTAATTCCTTGCCTTCTCTGAAAGACACTTTCCAACTCTAGCATTCCAAGCGCAGGAGGTATTTCTCCTGGAAGTGTCACAACTTTTATTTAGGACTCTTTCCAAGAAAAGGAGCAACCAGGTCCAGTCACAGTTCTGATTCTGATCAGTTAATAAATAACCTTAAAAGCACTATAATCTTAAGCCACTAGCTGCCAAGAAAATATTAGAACGTGTTCAAAAACAAGCAGTAGAAAAAATAAATCTGGATTTTCTCTAGAAGCTGTCATTTCCTCCTTTGGTTTTATGGCACTCTGTGCTGTGGGAACTACTGCAGCATGATATATTTAAAAACTAACAGGTTCTTTTTCTGGACTGAAAAGTATTAGAGCATCGCCACTGACTTTAAAACAGAATACGATGCTTACAATACTATTAAAGAAGGCACTGATTCTCTGCAATGCTTAACTCCTTCTGAAAAGAAGGAGAGTAGGATGCTCATCGTTGAGTAAAGCCATCGTCACTGCCACCTGCCAGTTTACCAGCCTTGAACCTCTCTGTCAGTTAAAATAAATCCAACAAAAAAGCAAGGCTGTTGAAACCATCACATGATAAACTGATTTAAAGCCTACTCTTGCCATCTTTGTGCTACCACTGGAGTGATTTTGCACAATTGTGGCAATGTTTGATTAAACTCCTTTCTTAAATGCACATACTGAACGCAGATATTTCTTAGGAGGAACAGCACAGTGGCAAGTCCAGAGTATTACTGCCCTTCTACTTTAAAAAATGGGAAAATACTGTAGGTTTCAGGCAATGGACCTCATGTATTGTTTCCTTACACAAGAAACAGCAGAGTGTTAACCATTTCTGAAAGGTAAGGTTGAAAGGTGGGAAAAATAAGAGTGGTATGTAATTCCACAGTTCCTGTTCATCTGAATGCCCTTGTCTGCAAGAGCTCGCTGAGATAAGAAACCCCCTTGTATTTATGAACCAGTGACAGGACAATGCTAGAAGGCAGCAAATTCATCGGTCATTCCAAACGTTATTTACAGTGTTTTCAATGAAATGTATAGAATAGAAGGTACACTTATTAGCAAAGAAAGCCTCTTGCCAACCTCTTTTGCTCAACAAAATTGCTTTCGCCTAGATTTCTGAGTAGATGTATGATCCATAAATTCCATATAGAACCCAGAAGGAATACACAAAGCTCCTTCAATTATTAATAACTAAGTGCAATGTCATTCATGATTGTGCAGCAAGCCAGCTGCATTTACTCTGTGATGGCTTGCAACTGCAGGGGTTGTCATTAGAGGATGCCAAATGCTTAGAAGAAGAAATCATCCATACTAAGCTAGTTATAAGGTGAATTTATAACCAACTCCTTAAGATCAGCCATTACAAGGAAGCATGTGATGCATTTTAAGTGACAGATTCTTCATTTTTCAGGTAAATTTACATTTAAAGATGTTAAAAATTATCATAAATTAGCATAAAATTAAAGTTAGTGGATTTTACTAGGCAGCTAAAAGTCAGAGCAATTTGGCTCACTAAAAATCACATATTACTTATTTTCCATTAAAAAATAACAATCAATTCTTGCTCCAGGGAAACAAATACAGGACAGAATAGGTAGGAACTCAAATGAGATTCCTACTGACTGTCAGTGAACAAGGCTTCTGATGGATGGGATTTAAACCAAGATGCCCATTTTATGCTATTTAGATCTACTCTTGTTAGTTTGTACCGAGACACTGTCAATAAAAGGAAAGCCACAGCTCCATGGAGCAGCACAACCATGTGCCAAAGAAATATCCCTGATCTGCCCTACTCCTGAGTCTCTAGTGTTGCCTTTACATGAAGGGAATATAATTTGGATTCAAAAGCTCTGCCCATGGGACTTATTCCAGGTCCCAATTCCTCCAAATCAGCATAAAAATAGAATGAAATGCCCAGGGAGTACAGAGGGATGTCCCAGGGGAAGGTGTACTATGGGGTTAGCATCCCACAGTCAGTGTCTGCAAACAGAGATGCTGGTAAAGAAAAACAGAAGTTCACAAAGAGGTGCAAAAAAGGAACTGCTTAAAAAAAAAGGGGAGAAAAGGAAATACCAATACACTTCAGAAGAAAGGTTTCTATGGTGGAACTGGTCAGGAAATAGATAGCATTTGCATCTCAGAAAAATCTTTGGGTTTCACTTACATTTTGAAAGATTTCCAACCAGTTCTGCTTGAGGAAATACAAAAGGAAGAGAAAGGAGGTCAAGGAGAGAATTAGTAAAGGATATTTGCAGAAAAGTAAAAAGTTATACAGGCAGAGTGTTTCAGGATATTCACAACAGCAAAAGTCATGTACCCTGAAAGTAAATTAATCTGATCTGTATCTTAATATGCAATAACTCAAACGTTAGATGAATTACTTATAACTGGTATTAGCAGATTAGTAAGAGTTGAATGAACTAATATCTAAACAATTCATATTCCACACATGCTTCTGAGACATTCTCAAGCTCTGCATTGCTCTTACACCATCATATATTCATTACAAAATGAATCTGTGATCTACTTAGTTCAATCTAGACCATCAGTGGACAGAACTCCCCTGGGTGTCAGGAGACAGATTTTGGCTAGCTCAATCTATTTTTGCTCACAGTTCTGGTTGTAACTCTCACTTTGTTACTGAAACAATAATAGATTACCAAGCGCTTGCTCTGACGTTGAGTATTTTTAAGTTATGGAGGGTAAGAAAAGTTATTTAAGAATTCTGTGCTTACTATAACAACGAGGGGAAATTTCTTTTGAGTGATACCTCATTTCCCCCGTTTTGTTCAGAACTTTATTTCAAAATGTCCAGAAACTGATACATTTTCATGTTTTAAAGCAGTGGCTTGCTCTTTCAGGAAAGTCCATGGGACAGTCTCTAGAGCTTTTCAACCTACTGACATGGACTGTCTTATTTGCTTAAGGGATCTGAGCCCAAAGCAATGTGCACAGATTCCTTTTAGAATATTTCCATTTGGTTGTAGCACAATGACACAATCCTCAAGCAGTGCAGATGTAAGTTTGGACTTCTGAAAGTCTGACTTCATTCCCATGGTTAATGGATACGAATTCTGCTACCAATGTCATCAGAAGCCAGACGGGACTCACAGCAGCTGGGTCTCAAGTTAGAGGAAATAATGTCCTTTGCACAGTGTTAGTGTCTCTGCCTTTCAAAGGGGTCTTCCTCAGGATGAGACAAAAGTAAGTCTGTCATTTTACCAAGTACAGGCATATCTTCCTTAAATTTCTCTGCTAGCTTGAAAGAAAGATAGGTAATCACATTCTGTTTGCAAAATGGCAAAGGTTTTGCTGAAAAATACTTACTGTATTCCACACTTGAGACAGGTACACTCCTTTGATGAACAAAAAAAACCCTATGTGGAGTTTAAATATCACCTTAATCTACCCCTGATCCTTCTGGATGACAGATACTGTGAACCCACAGATGACAGTTTTTGTATGTAACTGGAAACACACAGTTAGAAGACACAAAGAAAGCAGTACAGGTAAGCTGGGTTTGTAGATTTTGACACATTCCAGGTTCACCAAAAAAAATCACTTTTTTTATTTCAAAGGGAAATTCAGGACAGTCAGAACTTTTGGCTACAGCTAGTTGAACTGCTTCTTAAAACCACTACAGACCAGCAGACAGAAGGATGAGCAAGCATATGAAAAGTAAGTGGTGCTCACTTGCTGTACAATGAGATTCTGTCAGAGGTTACTGAGTTAAAAGTCAACGAGTTGCTCACAATAGTGACAGAAGCTCTTACAAAGGTACTTCATAGAAAAATTGTACGCAAAGGACCACAGTAAATACATTCCTGAACTGCCAGCAGTATCAACAGCGGATCTAATGTTAAGACAAATGGAGCCCTGTGCATTTTGCAAAGAAAGAATAATCAAGTCAGTCAGTGTTACTGTCCTTTAGTTATTAAAGGATTCCTTCGGCTCCCACGGAAAACTCATCCTGCCTGTTACAGGTGGGGAGGGGAACGCAGTGCAACAAGGATGGTCTGGGGTTTGTTAAGCTGGTAACGCCAGTGATAAGCACTACAAAGATACAATTAAGAATTTATGAAAGGAAATACCTACCAATTCCTTTATCTAAGCAAAAATAATCGTTCACAGATAACGTTAAGTGAATGATAATAACTGTACTTATGCTTTGGCATCTACTCTGCACACGCTTCTTATGTTTGGTTTATTTAATCACTGCTTGAATGGCTGCTTCAAGGGAGGAAAATAGAAGCAAAAATAAAGCCAGCATGAGAAATAAAGTCACTATAATAAAAGCTATGCCCAAGGAACAATCTAGTAATTGCCCTATAATTTTGAAGTGAAAATAATCCTAAATAACCACTTTCCATCTTCAAATAAAGTTAAGCACAAAACTCATTCTTGTCATGCCCCAGTGATCAGGAGCTGCATAAGGAACTGTGGCATTAATAGCAGAAGAACAGGTATTTTAAAATCTACTCATGATGAAGCAGGTAAGGTTTGTTAGTGTTGCATTTTGGGTGTTTTGTTGTTTTTCTGGGTTTTTTAAATTTATTTTTAATTTTTTTATCCCTCAAAATTAAGGAAGAGCTGTAGCTCTGCCAGTGCAGGCGCACTTACTTTCCTTATGAAGAAGAAAAATTTTATTTTGGAAACTTGAATAGAAATATTTTTTTACTTAGTGAAATTCTCTGGGAAGCTTGTTTGCAATTTACAGGTAATTGTGAAATTCCTTGATAATGTCTGTGTTTAATCCCAGCCAGCAACTATGTACCATGCAGCTGCTTGCTGTTCCCTTCTCCAGGTGGGACTGGGAGGAGAATCAGAAAAAGGTAACCATGCATTGAGGTAAGAACACTTTGAAATAAAGTAAATAATAACAAAATCAGTAACAACGATGATAAAGATGAGGAAAAGAGAGGTAACAAAAAGAGGGATAAAACACAAGAAAGACAAGCGATGCACAACACTTCTGCTCCCAACTCAACCCATCCCTCAGGAGTGATCAGCTCCTCCCTGCCAACTCTCCCAGTTTATGTACCGGGCATGATGCTCTATGGTATGGAATGTCCCTTTGGCCAGTTCAGGTCCCCTGTCCTGCCCCTGCTCCCTCTCAGCTTCTTGTGCACCTGCTCACAGGCAGAGCATGGGAAACTGAAAAGTCCTTGACTTGGGACAAGTGCTGCTCAGCAACTAAACCTTCAGTATGTTACCATTATTCTCATAATAAATGCAACACACAGCTCCGTACTGGCTACTAGGAAGAAAATGAACTCCATCCCAGCCAAAACTGGGACAGAGAAGCTACAAATGTTTGGTGAAGAAGAATTGAAAATGGGAAAAAAATCCATGTAATTTTCCATTAATTTTTATTTTTAACCTCCATTAATTTAAAACCCAAGGTATTTCTAACAAACAGTAATTCTGTTTTGTTTGTTAGAAATACCCAAGGTATTTCTAACAAACAAAAAGTAATCTAGCCTGTTACCTAGGCACATGTACCATATAAAGATGTTTTTAGAAAAAAAATTACCAAGGCTATTTTGTAAAACATCTTCTGCAAAATAACCTGAATCAAATTACAAGGCCTATGCTAAACAGCTTGTAAGATTCTCTGTGGGGTTGTGGGGTGAATTTCCAAGGAGATCACCTCAGTGGATCTGTCCACATTAGGCAGGTGAGGCACAGGCTCAGTAGTTCTACTGCATGGCAGCAGGACTTGGACATAGTCACTACCACCCACACACTACGGATAACTGGAGAAAATCACAAATATCATGGTGGAGACTGTATGCTGGATGTACTGAAATTGATGTTACGTAGTCTGAAATGTTAGATCAACTTCCAAGCTTGTGCTCTTCCCCAGTGTTGATGTAACAGGTAACACCTGACCCCTGTGGAAAGTGATTATATATGGTAGGAGCTTCGTGCACCTTGCCAAGATACGTGTTGTCATATGCACTGGCCACTTCGACAGAGACTGTCACTGCCAAAGCAAACACAGAAGTCCTCCTAGGAAAACACGTAAAAGATATTTTCCAGTGGATGATGACAGGAAGAATAAGAGCTCACTTTCACAACCAACTCCTTGCTGCATGTAAGAACTACTGGGTTTGCTCGCTTTCACTGAATACTCCTGTCAGTCAGTACTTTCTTTTCTATGTATCCAGACTATCACTGCATTTACTTTTAGATTCTCTCAGGGAACTATATGGGGATATGGTCTGCCAAAAATATCCCCAAAATATGATGGATCTCATGCTAGAGACATGCTACACGCTGTGCAGCTTTGAAGCGTTATTTTTCTCTGCTGCCTTTGGGTGGGTCTTAGACTTGTCAGCCACAACATGGAAAATATGGATGGTAAACAAGCTAAAAGTGGTGTGAATAAAGTAAATAAAAAGCTACTGTCAAAACACATCCAATTACGCTCTGCTGTGGAGATTTAACACCAGAGGATGATTTTCAAAGTAAAAATAGTGTGGGATGCCTTTCCATTTGTAGATTAGTTTGGAATGAAAGGCCTATTTGTGCAATTTAAGCCAAATGCACTACACAATAACGATGATCTCCTCAACTGCAATTCTTTATTCATGGAAAGTCATGTTTGTTAAATAATTTTCAGGAGGGTTTTTTTAACCCAAAGTACTTAATTCAATTGTACCTTATTTTATATATAAAATATAAAGTAATTACATGTAATTACAACGGAAGAGCAACACATCAATACCTTGTGCAGGAACAAAATATGCCAATGCATTCAGTCACACCGTTGAAGATGAACAGCACAGTAATCCTACTGATGGGAGCGAACACATCAGAAATCACAGATTTGAGCTTCTTAGTCCAATGCTATAGCTTTGGCCTCCTTTTTGAATAACAGATTAGTCAAAACACACCACTTACTGACAACTGTGAATTTAACCCAAGACCAACCTTTCTGTTACTGTGTTTTGGCACTAATGGCACTGTGCGACAGGACAACATAATGCAAGTTATCTGCACCAGCTTGGGGGACAACAAAACCAAAGACCATTAAGATATTGAGGAAGTAAGAAACAAAATGAAATAAACAGCTCAGACAGCAAGGAAGTGCCAACAGAAGACCAGCACCTTTCAGGAGAACCCGTGGTTCCTACATACGGTAACTAAAGAAAAACAGTTAAGAAGTTTAATTTACTATGCAACTATCTGCTACCAAGAAAATGCTAGTGGTCCTCCCTGATGAAAACTACCTTCTTTAGGTGGCTTTAGGCCTCCCATTTACAGCACCAAAGGAACACTTCTCAAGAAAATACACATTTGATTTAAAAAGTCTTAGAAAGAAGCTGTCTGGATTCTCAATATATAGGCAGAAGCACACAATTTCTGCAGAAAACTTAACAGGAGACTGCACCACCTCCCATTACTGCCCAGACCACCCTCCTGGTAAAAACTAACAGGGAAAATCAACCTTCCTGCACCTAAACAGGTCTGAAAACATCCCCTGGCAGCCTGACTGGACCATCGTCCTCTGTGCAGGAATGACAGCTCAATCTGAGCAGTCCTCCTACTCTTAATTGCAAAAGAAGGCTGCATGGATGCTGTGGTAAATCTCCCCTGCTGCACATTATAAGCAGCAGTCATTCTCATGAGAGCCATGAAAGCTCAACATGACAGGTCCTATTTAGCCCTGTGTATCTGAGGAGAGGGGCTGGCATCAAGAAACGGTGTAATTTTCACAGGAACTGATAACAGAGGTATCCAGTTTTGGGAGGACCAGATGATGTTCTAAGAGGCATTGTGAATCCAGATTGATCTTCTTCCTAAAGAAATTCTGAATCATATTATCCCTGAGGGAAACAAGACAAAACTGCCTGCTGAACTCACTCTTTTGAACAGAGTCCCCTAACTTCTGAAAAGCTTTCAAAGCCTCTTGTCTGTGCCTCCCCTCTGCCTTTCAAGAATTAAAAGAGGGGATATTGCAGGGGATTTTAAATATGAGCAGACATTATGCACACCAGGAATATATTCATAGCAAGCTATTTCTAATACTGCCTAAGGCTGGAGAAGAGAACAAAAAGAATTAGAAATGTCTGCATTAACTAATTATAAATGCTTTTCTGTGAGAGAGCAAAAAGAACGTAAGCAAGGGAGGGATAAAATCCCTAATTTCCCAACTCTACATTAACAGGTAGCTGGTAAAGATCCTGTTCTCTACCTGCTGGGAAAAAAACATGAGAAACAGTCCTTTGAAAACAAGTAAAAATTAACTATATCCAGCTTTACAGCACAGCAGTTTGAGGATGCCTACACAAAAGTAAGTTTTCAAGTGGTCTGGAAGTAAAACAGTTCTGTCTCCTCCCTGAGTCAACTCTGATTATGAAACAGAATCTAAGCAGGAAATGCAAATAAACTCTAGAGAGAATATTCAGATCACTATGTCCTCCATTTAGCTTGAACACCTCATAAAAATTATATATAATTAATGATCCAGTAGTCCCATGGCTCTGCAATCCCCACTGGAGCAGAATACAAGTCCTGGGTAAAGCCAGTGGCAAAGCTGATGAAGAGAGCTGATCCCTGCTGCTGGCAAGGCCAAGCTGTGGTAAAGAGAGATGGAGAAGAGCTCCACTGAATTCTGGAGGATGACCCTTGGGGTTGTATCCCTTCAGTGTAGCAAATGGGAAAAACAGCTGAAAAACCTGCTCATCCAAAAATATGGATTTTATTCCAATTAGTGTCTTCCCCTCTATGCATTTTAAGCATCAGGAGTACATGAATGTCATAGGCTCTCTCTGTCTCTCTCTCCATTTACTGGATGGAAATACTGCACCCAAAGGGCTAGACACAGATTCTGAAAAAGGATAAAAAATAAAAAACCCCCACGTAAACAGTAATGGAATAAGACCTACCAAGATACTTTATTTCACTGCCTTGCAGCCCTTTCCTGAGAAAAGAGACTGTAATTGGAACAGCCCAGTAAAGCGAGGTCAGCACTAGGAAACCCCACCCAAAATACCCAATTGCTTGAGCTGAAATAGCTTTTGCAGATACTGAGAGTTCTGAAAGAGGAGGGCACTGGCAGTACACTTGACCAAATTAATCTCTGTTGTGACTGACTGAAAATGGAGCTACACCAGAGGCAAATTGTTCTTCCACCAATAAACCAGCACTGCTTTAAGCAAAACAAACCACTGAACCACAGTTCTTACTGCCATCACTAGATGTCTCTTAATGCCCTGCTTCCTGATAGTTGAGAATCTTAAACAACATTTTACCCTTGAATGTTTCAGTATAACCTTGGAATAAAACTGCAGTGAAAGAAACTGCTTCACAAAGATCTAAGTTAATAACAAAATGACAGCTACGTGTTCAAATAGCTTTCAGGATTTGCTTTAATATTATCAATACTCTTCTCTCTGGTATTTAATCCAGGAAAAGGTCTTTAAGAAAAGGGAGAGAGGAGGGGTGCAGGAACTTGCACAGAGAAACAAGCCAGTATAGGAGACTCACCACAAACTGCCTGCAATTTGCTAGTGAAAATAAAACTGCTTTTTACAAACCATCGCGCAACAGACAGGCATGCCATGACTATCTTGCAAAGGATGATAACCCAAGAATTTTAGGTGGCAGAGTTTTGTTTCATTTAGAACCTAAGAAGAATTGGCAAGCAGCAAAATACACGTTTACCAGAGCTTACATATACTTTTACATTTTCTGCAAAATACTAATTTATTTCATACAGATCCCACAATGAGCCACTCTTACCTTACTGCGACAGCCATGCTTCCTATAGGGTTGATTGGCAATGGTCTGGCTCCAGGAAATATTCCTCTACTCAGTACTCGGGCTCCATTTTGTATCACTCCCGAAGGAACTAAAAATAAAACAAAACATACATTTTTTCTTTTAAAGGAAAAGTTAGAAAAATATAGGAGCAAAATGTGGAACTTAAGCTTTTCAATGTACTGAAACACCATTAGAGAGGCTCGTGCAGTACACTGCTTACCTTGGCTTATCTCAGCCTGGAGTCTTCTGAGTGCCATGCTATTTCCAATGCTATTTTCATGTCAGCCCATGATAACATGGCTTGTGGAAGCCACTGCCTGACCTAGCTGCTGCAGATCATTCCTTGTACAACTGAAACACTTTTGTTTTGTAATTCCTGTTCTTCTGCCAATGCATGTGCTTAGAGTCAAAACCAGCTATGAGCACAGATGTAACTACATTGTCTACGAAAACAAACAATGACCCCTTACAGATAAACAGAACACAAGTACTTCACTGAAAGATCACAGTTCACAGCTTTTTATCATCATAGTTTACTTTCTGAGCAGCAATACCTTGGCCCCGTCTCCTGCAAAACAAAATATTAACTCCAAATATGTATTTACCAGGAAGAGAAGGAGAAGAGGCTAAAATGGCATTATCTCCATAGCACTAATTAGGGCCTGTCTCTGCCATCAATGACCCTGCCACACAGCCTGGCAGCAGTCCTGTGCCTCCCACACATGGCCAGGCCACAGTCCAGCCCCCTCACCCAACACGGGCTGATGCCACTGACACCAAACTCATAGGTACCAACCACTACAGACCAGACCTTTCACGGGGCCATTCCACTTGGCTTTAGATCAAAAACTGCAGCTCTGGCCAACAAGATTTTAAGCTACAGCCGAGTACTTGTTTTCTACCCAGCCATGTTTCTGTACACTGCTCAGCCCAGGGCAGACAGCTGAACGAATAGCAGAGAAGCATTACCCAGGCACCACCAAAGCAAGAGTGTCCTTAGCAGGTCTCATGATTTTCCTCCTCCACTGTGAGATGCAGGACTACCAAATACAGTTCTTAGTCTAGGCCCTTACCAGGGACTACTTATACATTATAGCATTTGTTTGCACTGCTATTATGTCCCTTCAGGCTGGAACAGTAACCTGCCTACAGCCTCCCCCCAAACCTGTTTCTTTAACATCCACAGCCAGCCAGTTCACACACGTTCTATTTACTCTAAGTCATCATTCACACCGTAACTTCTCCCCATGGGGAATGTCCAGAAAGAGAATCATGATCATTACTCTTTATGTATTATTTTAAAACATACAGATATTATATAAACACATGTCAGATAAATGTGAACTGTATCACTTTATATACACCCACAGAATTTATTTTTAAACAAATTACAGGGAGACTAGAAAAATTACTCAGAATCAACACATACACTCTACATGCCCAACTTCAAATACCCACACTCCAAAATACTAGGGTATTCTGAGGCACAGGGGTATAGGCTCAGAAGTATGGCAGTTCTAAGCTGCTGAGGTACACTGCAACTTCCTATAAACATCAAGCCAGATCAACAACTCCCCTCCTGCTGTCCTGGTGCTCACCTTATTTCACTCCAGGCCACACATATTAGTTCTGGGAAAATAATGTTCTTTCTCCTGGTTGTGAGAGCACATCACTCCCCTGATCCAATCCTGTCACTGTGTTACACCCACCCTTGCTTTCGAGCACCTCTGAAGAACAGGTCATTTATATTTAGGTGCTTAAGTACAGCCTCAAATGGCTAAAATTACAGAACCTAGTTTATAACAACTTGGGTCAGCTTTCAATGACCAGAATAATTTTAAAATTGCATTTTGCTATTTATACTTCACTACTCTGTACGTTTTTTCCTTCATTGCTGGTTTATGATAAATCGATCATACCTGTTTCACTCAGGGGACACTGCAAGGCTTTCACTGCTCCGATGTTCGGGTTTGTACATACTGTAGATGAACGTTATCATGTTAAAACTCAAAAATCTGAATTTATTATATTGGTTTCAACAACATGATCTTGAGATGGCCAAAACACCAGTGTCATGAAAGAAAAGCAGTCTGCTCAAGGATATGGCTAACCTAAAATGCACAGGGGTAACAGGTAAATTCGAAGCAGTAGATAAATGTGCCGAATACCAAAGATCAATAAAAAGACGTAATTTCCAACAGGCATGGTTATTCCAACAAACTTTTAAGAGGGACAGATTTTATATTGCACTACAGAGTATGGTTTCTCTACATTTACAAAGTCCCATCAAAAGAAATGAACCAGGAGTTTTGACTGAGAAAGATCTGGGAATTTTCACTATGATACAAACCACAGTTTTCTATTGAAATGAAGCATATATGCATATGCACAGAACCACATGTCAGTTAGTTATGGATACTGCCTAAATATACACTGTGAAACTTCAAAGCAAACATACTGGAAGTGCTACTGCAAAAAGAGAGCAACAGGCTCCTTGATGCCTAAGCTCCTTTCTAAAGTTACTTAATTATCCTGGTCTGCTGGCAGAGTTAACTGATGCTCATTCTTTTTCTTCTCCTACTCTCTAGCTTATTGACAACTCCCACTGCTTCTTTAAAACATCCTGTTTGCTTCCTCACCAATTCTCAAAAACTAACCTCCTGTCTTTCCTTCTTTATCTCTTCTGAGTTTCCTTTTCTTCCTGCACTCCTATATATGTATCTATACCTCTATCTATATCAAATACACTGCCAAGTCTCACAGCTTAGGATTTTTATACATTGACACCCTCACTGGAACCCATGCTTCATGTTCCTTGACCCTTTGCAGGTTTCTAAGTCACAGTGTGCTATCCAAGAAACACTCTCTTCAGAAGCTTTACATTTAAAACACTCCCCCCTCGCCCTCCACATATTCCCTTCAAGAATTAACAAATGTTTGTAAAAAAAGAAAACACAGAAGTTTGCTGTCTTCTGAAAATAACCCCTAAGAGACAACTCGGTCTCTTGTCCTGTCTATGAAATTCATTTCAATCATGACCAGTCTGTGCCTCATGCCACCACTCACTGAAAGGCTTCAATAAGACTGTTCAGGCCAGAAGAGGCCTTAACCATGATTCGGTGATTCTAACTTTTCTCAGAAGTACATCACAGCTCTGTATAATGAAATAATCCCTCAGAATTCAATAACTATTTCAGCTTACAACAACAGTGTTATTGCTACTGATTTTTGGTTTTGTTTCCCCAGACTCTCTGAATTATGATGCAGCAATACCACTACATCACTCAGACAGACAAACACAAGGGTTGTATACAAGGGATCACTGAAGGAGGACACTGGACTATGTAGTGTATCCCTGCGGGAAATATATGGAACCATAAAGAAAAAAAACCTCCCAACATCCTAAAATGAAAAGCAGGACTAAAATAATTCAGTGGTAAAAGGTATGAATTTCTAGTTATCCACATTACCAATGTGCCATGGTAAGACAGATCTTTCTTGCTCATTCATCTCTACTTACAGCGTTTAAAGCATCAAAACTGATACTTCCAAAAAATAACATTAATTACTTAATTAAAAAAAATTATGTATATAATCTGCTATTACACTGTCCCTGGCACCCACAGAGCCTTCCAGCCTTTGAGCAGGCTGCATGACAGCTACGTATATTCAAGGAATTATTTCTACATCTTGGTGCTTTTGAAGGGTTGTGGATTATTTACGGGAAATTATGTGGTGCTTTTATTCCAAAGATACATTTACGCGTTACAAGCTTTAATTATGGTTCAAACCCATACTTTGAGGTGAGATATTTATATTTAGATTGAAGATTCAAGGTGTGGAGGTAAGATAATTTACTCCAAGCCATATCATCAATCAGTGCCAGTCTGGACTAATGCCTTACAGTCCTGACCCCTCTCTTCTAATGCTTCTTTAACCAACAGTACAGGGAGGTTACAGGTTCCCAATTCCTAAGCAGAAGTGTGAAATGTAATTTACACCTTTTCTGTGCAAGTCCCGAAAGCCGTTTATGTCTGAGAAACTCAGCTCAAGAAAACAATGCAAGAAGACCTGTGCATCTCTTTGATGAAGGTTTCCTTTTTCACAAAATGTTCCCAAAGAAACACAGAGAGTCTGAAAAGACAAAGTCAATATTCACCTTTCAACCATCATCACTGCTATGTTTTCAAGGGTCTACTCTGCTCTCAGGAAACTTAAACCCAGGAAACACTTTCATTGGAGTAGACTTAAACTGTGTACAGAGAATCTGCCCCTAATCTGCTGCATGAATGGGGAAATTATTTTTGGATCTTATGCTGCTCACAACCTGAGTAGATTCAGCCAGCTGAGTCTCCACTGGCTAACTGGAGAGAAGCAATGCACCCAGTGTCAAAGATCAAGACTACACCTCTGAAATTCTCCAAGGGGAAACAAATCTGCCTTTTGTAGTGAACTTTCATGCTATAGTTTAACAAACAATAAAGTGAATGACATGTAGGAGAACATACCATAATCTGAATCCATCAAAGCACTATGTTCACATAGTGTTAAGAGGCCCTTCAAAATCCAGTGCTGCTTTGTAGCCTGTACTCAGGATCTGTAGGTGGAAAGTAGGTAGATGGCTACATGATCACTCCACAGCCAGTGCAGGACTATTTTAACCCAGAGCATGCTCTTGTGCACACATTAGCTGAGTAGACTATTCCAGCTACAGACTTCTTTCATCACATCTCTCAACAGACTGCATCCCTGATCTCTTACTTGCAAGTTGTGTGTGGGTGAAAGAAGCTTCCCGTTCTGGCTAAGACAACCACCTCATCCAAGATCTCCACAACAGTGTCAGGAAAACCATGTCACACTGGGTCCTTCCCTGAAGATCTGACTGTCAAACACACAATGTAGCAAGTTGGTAAAATTGAAATGCAAAAGAAGGGGGAAGTAATGGACAGTCACCAGACACACTGACACCCCAATAGCTCACTAGAAAAGGAAACTAACTTCTTGGTTAAACGTTGGCACGTGAAAGTTAAATGAACTATCAGCAAGGAATGAGATTTGTTGTCAGTCAAGAAAATGAACTGGGTAACAAACATGTTCTTTGTGTGATCTGGGAAACAAAGAGACACTTCATTAAACTGTCTAGCTCAGGGCAGCCAATATTTAGTAAGGAAGAATGAACAGTATTTACTGAAAAATGAATTTAAAAAAAGTGGAACGTGTGAGTGTGAAAGTATCCCGTAGGGATAGACTGGTTCTTTGCTTCTTCTGTCATCATGTGGCACATGCATTGATCTCAGGGCTCTCTTCCCTGACCCAGCTCTTGTAGCACAGAAGAAATCATTACAGACAAGAGGTACTGAGTTTCTGCTACTATCTGTCAGCTTCAGCTCTTTTCTGCCAAGCTTTCTTTCAGTACAGTGTTTAGCAGAATACTTTATATCAGGCTACAAGCACTGAAAATAGGAAATTGCTTATGATGTATAGTGGATGGGACATCAGAAGTTGCCAAAAGCAAATGTTTTCTGCCAGATGTGTAATTTTATTCAACTATCTTATCCCAGGCATAAATTTGATGACATCTGCCCAGCTTGTATTTTACTGCTCAAGGACAATTTTATAGCTCTCAAATTCCGTACTCCATAGTCCTTACAAACTGCAAATCTAGGATGCATCCAACAAGCCAGTTATTGTAAAAAAAAATTTGAGGTGGGGAAGACAAATGTATCCTGATAATCCCATCACAATCATACTTTGTCTAAAAATATTATGAAGAGTATGGAAAAAGAACTAGGAAGTACTTCATAAAAGTAAGTTTTCTTTCCAATTCTATTTCACTTTAATGGCTTAATATTAAATACCAAAGTAAAACAAACTAGAACAAAATCCCAAACAAAACCCAGCAACAGAAAGTTTGAACATTATGAAAATGTCTTTTCCTAGTTTTTGCTTTGATATAAAATTGTCAGCAAAAATAGCTTTTTGAAACATTTTACTCTCAATGATTTATCATTTTCTGATACTCAAAGTTAGGCTGGAAGCTGTCTAAGTTATAATAAGTGACTTGTCCATAAGCAGTACAAATAGAACTATCAAGTTTCATGTACAATAAAAACACTCCAAGAAAACAGCATATTCTATTTTATCCTATTTGGAGAATTTCTGACTGTCACTAAGGCAATTTTGTTTGGTCTTCATTCTTGTATATGTATCTCACACATAATACAATCCACTTGCATTATCTTAAAAAGCTAATTTCATTGGGGTGCAATTTTAGAAGTATAGAGGTAAAGTATAAAGATTTCCTTAGGGAATTACTTCTCCTCCCACCAAACTTAGAAAGTATGTATCTAGTCCGGGTTTTGTATGTTTTGAGACAAAGATTAATAAAGACTTCCAAATCAGAGAGACATTGGTTTCAACCCCAGAGAACCTATTTTTTTAGAGGCACTCAGCCAAACTCCATGCTCATATCTTCCCAAACATTGCTACCGCAGCACTTCAGACTCCTGTAAGGAACCACTCACAAAACCAGTGTTGCAAAGTCTTCTGAAGGCCACCCCTTTCTAGCCAACCCAACCAAATGAGTAGTGATGAGCAGTACTGAAACCAGAAGACGGATGTCAGAGCTGAGAAGACTCTCAGTTTCCTGGTGTCTATCCAAACTCTTTCTGTGAGCATCGTTTTGTAGCAGGCTTAGGAGGAAATCAGAGATGCAGCAGCAAGCGAGTCCAGTGAGAGAATGAATTATTTATTAATTTTACAATATCATTTATATATTCTAGTTCCAAAAGGACCATTGGACAGTCTCCACATCTGTCCTGACGTGATAGGCTGAAGCATCAAACACCTATTTAAAAATATTACATTACTGTAAGTGAAAATGTAAGCGAAAAAACAACAGGTGTGGGAATTATTTACGAAGACCTATCTTACTGTTTACATAGCTTGCATAGCAAAGGAAAGTTCCCACAGAATCAGTGCAAGGAGATGGAAAACTCCTCTGCCCAGCAGCTTTTCAGTATCCACACCGTTTAACAGCTGTTTGCATATTAAACTTTAGGTTCAGCAATACACTTACATTTGTGTGCAATTCACAAATTATATAGCAGTGGGCAAAAGACTATGAGTGAATTCGAAGCTATGTGTAACAACACTGAGAAGCTTCTTGAATTAAATCAGCATTTCCAGGATAACCCCTTTGACCACAGCACTATTCACCAGCAGTAGCAGCCATACACTAACGCAGTCCCTTCTTTACTCGTCCCTCCAGAAAAGCAAGTGGCTCAAAGTTCAGGATGACCTCACCAATTAAGAAGGTGGTGTTACTTACACACTTCCAGTGACTTGAATCTGAGGAATTCAAGCATGCTGCAAAAGCACCTAAACCAGTCTCCATTTTAATCATGGCAAAACAGCATGGTTTGGCAAGACTTAATGGCATGCCCAGGACGCCACGCTCTTAGGATTAGGGAATACTATGCTGAAATGACAGCGAGTAATATTAACTTTCAAGACACTGGTAAGAATCGAAGTGCTGAAAATCTTTTGTACAATAAAGCAACTGGACAAAACTACCTCCCAGACTTCACTGATTTAGTACCCATGAGTTCTAAACTGAGCTCTACCATTTGTTCGCCATCCTGTTTTCTTCTGTCCTCTCTCTGAATTAGATTCACATGAGGGAAACAGGCCCAGAAATTTGATGCAACTTGCCCAAGATGGCCCAGACATTAGTCAGTGCCCTACAGGTCAAGATACACTTTTTGATGCAAGTCACATGTTTTGGAATTAATATTAATGAACTGACTACTAACAAAAATCCCAAGTATTTGTAACTTGTGATAGCTGCTTCTAAAGGAAGCAGGTGTTCCAACTGCTCATTCTTTTCAAACACAAACATACAAACCTGATGAAACACAAGGACTTCAATAAACTGAAGCAGAAAGTATTAAATCTATGTTCCTACATGCCCTCTCTTAGCATATCACAGTATCTTTCATGCTGTAACTCCTCATACCAGCTGGATTGCAGGTTTCAGTAGAAACTTGTACACAGCTGGCTACTTTGAACTTCTGCCTTTAGTTACAGTCGATAAGTATTTGGGTCTGTGAATATACTGCAAAGTGTTAATAACTGAGGGACTGATCTCTAATGTTAACACTGTAGCTATGACTACTATGTAGCATATTCCTAACCTTTATGAGCAATGTGAGCAATCAGTTTTATTAGTCTATCCAGTAAAATCCACACAAACACAAAATAATAACAGTATTTTACTCTTTTACTATGCCTTTTTGTTTCTTTCAATGAAAACTAAAGGATAGTGGAATTGGGGTAAATGGTAAGCAATGTTTTTCAGACACCATTTCAAGATTTCATATAAAAGCAAAAGCTGATTTTAGAATTAATTTGTGATTGTTAGCCATGTTTCACATGTGTGTGGAATTTTAAATGGTCATTTAAAACCGTAAAGCTAATCAATCAATCTGTTACAAAGCACAAATAGTTTACCCTGGATTTTCTAATACCATTGAGATGGGATTCCCTTCTGACAGACCATATTAGCACAATAAATTCCAGTAAGACTTTGAATAATTGCTGGAGCTAACTTCAATCTAAGGTGCTTTTAGCACCCACACTGCCTAGATGAACATGGGTTTTTACACCACTTGAAAAGCAGCTTTTAATCTAAGATGTCTTCAAATTCAAAAGCCAATGCATGTAACCGTTCACAGAAAATGAATCCATATCCTGTCACAATCTGCCTCGGAGGTATCCACTTGTCACTACAATGGTTAAATGTCTGTAGGACAGGCAAAGGTCTTAATGGAGCAGAGTTTTAAACTTCCTGAGTTGTAAAGTTGTTGTAAGGTGAAATGACCTCAGGTTCTGCCTCCAGCTGACTCTGTCGTGTCAGTAAGTGGCATGTTCAGAGTCAGACTCTCAGACCAAAAGAGGTTTTCATTCAGGTATTAACACCTGTGGCCAAACTACAAACTATGTCCTTCGCTCTCCAAACCTTGTCTTCAGAAGATGGGGCATTTTGCAGCCCTTATGCACATAGTTGACACCACAGTCTGATACCAGGAACAGAACTCTCAGTCTTCAAGGGATCAAACAGTATCAACACACTTACTGCCCTGGTAATTCCCAGCTTGATTTACAGACCACTGCAGCCACTGACAGAACACAGAATGAACTGTGAAATTCCAGATGATGCTCAGCATTGCAGTGAAACTTTTATAGCCAACCTGCCTTTTATTTGAAAACTAATTTTAAATGTAGATGTCCAGCCTTCCCTGTGAACACCTGATGCCGTAGCAATTAATTTGCTTTAAGTTGCCTAAGATTTTTCTAACGTGGCACATGAGACCCAACTGCAACTGATAGGACAGGCTGATTTACTTCTTCAAGGTGTCCGTTCACATCCCCGCCACAATATTTCTCCTTCGTAATTTAGAGGGCCTCTGAGCTTACAATAAAAACTTCTGGCCTTTCCTCCTGGCAATTCTACCAGTCTAGAAAGATTCATGAACTTCTGAGCAGACCCTGCACTTGAGTTTAAGGGCACAGAGGAAGGCCTCCCGGATATCACGGAGGGAGCAGTGTGAATGAGGAGCCATCTTTCTGCTTTCATCTCCCTGTCACTTTTGACATCCTCACACAAGAGCCCACTGGGAAGGTGACACAGGGTGGGGAGATATGCCAAACTCATAGGACGCTAGAATTTCCTTCCTCAGAGCAACCTCTGCAACATAAAATAGTAATAAGCCAAAGCTATCAAACTATGATGTCTATGAAATGACAGTGCACAAGTCTTCAAATTGCTTGCACTGCACTGTTGGCAAACACGTGCACATGACAAAAATCTGCAGCGTGTTTAGTACATGTTTAGTACTATGGATCTCCTCCTGTTCTTGTCTGCAATCCTTTCCTGTTCTCCAGTTCCTCCAGGAGTTCATACTACTCTGTGTTTTCTTCATCCTTTTCCATGCACATACTACTTACGTCCCCTTCCCTCTCCCACATACCCTTTTACCCCTGCACTTGGATTGTATACCAATTCCTTTTCCCCACAAATCTGGCTTCTTTTAAATCTGCAATCCTTTGGAAACTATCTCATGTTACTCTTCCCACTATGCCCAAGGGTAACCTCCTCTTCCCAATAAAATCTTTCCTTTTTCCTACTGACACATAGTGGAGATTGCTCGCGCTTTTACCATGCACAGTCCCTGAAAGCTACTCACAAGAGGAGGATAAGGACCACTCTCCTCTTTCCAGAACAGTTTCTTGGTATATCACGCTCTCCTGAGAGAAGCTTCTCAAGAGGCATTCCTCTGGCAGGGTCACAAAGCAGGCTGACAATAGCTTTCCTCAGCTGCACGGGAAATGCTTTGATGGTAATTGACTCTCTTCCCCAGGCAGAGTATCAAAGTGCAAATCAAGGCTTCCCCTGGAATTCGGAGCTGGTTGCCCAGGCTAGAACAATAGCAGTGATGCTAGACAGTCTTGGTAATGGTTTCTATTTTAACTTCTGCCTTTATTTTTTAGAGCCTCCTGTCACTTGGCATTACTACCATGCTTGCTGACTAGCAATATGTTTGTTTTCTTGCATTCCCTTTTTTTGTGCAGCTGTATTCCACTATGGCTTCCTGTAATACCTTCCTGTAATACCTTCACTGCAAGCTCTGTGGGGCAGAATGATTCCTGCAGTACTTGCACAGCCCAGTACAGTGGGGGTCCAGGTCTCTTCAGTGCTCTGTTAATAAACAGCATTAAAACCTTTGGTCTGGTCACAGAACAGGGAGGACAGTATTGGCAGGAAATGAGACCTCTCTTTGCTCCCTGTTGCCTGCCTACTGACTTACATCAGTCAGAGCAACAAAAAAAGGCAAAACGGGCAGGATGTGTGCAGGGAAGGAGCTGAAACAGTGCCCAAGTGAATGGAAAGTATCCAGATGGCTGTGGTAACTCACACGAAGGGAGTCAAATCAAAACAAAATGAAAACAAAACCATATGCCATGTACCCTTCACTCTCTTGCTGTCTTTCTCTCCCTGCCTTTCTCCTGGCTGTTGCCCCAGGTCTTTCTATGAGTATGGATAATAGTATGTTACTCATTTAAGTGTATGTCATGAATAACAATAACGTCTCTTTTACATTAGAGATCAAGGATTAATATTATTCATGTAACAAAGAATGTAATATGAACCACAAAATTATACTCATGTAAGGGTCAAGGAAGTGCAAGGGTCTGCAAGGGAAGTTATATTTCTTTATTAAATCCTTTTTATCTGGTATGCTGTATACTTATAAAAGAGAATATTAATTTTATACGTCTATGTTGCTATATGCTATAGAAATATCTACTCACAACCTGCTTGTATCTCAGGGGGAGTATTCAAAAGCATCATGGCAGTGGCAGCATCAATGTCAGGATCTGGAAAAATCAACCAATAAATACATTATTTACAACTGGGCTAATCTTCTTACCCCCACTGCTAAACTATAGGTTTGACCACGTCTCTGAGTGAAAAGGTATGAGAGCTCATTATTGAGAGGGCTTGCTGACTACACATTAAATTTACCCCCAAACTTGCACTGGGATCCCTACTAAACAGAGCACAGTGATCTATGTCACCAAGCTGTATTTGTGCTTGTGTGAGCATGATACCTTTGCTCTTAGCCTCACCGATTCCCTGTTTAATTCTGTGGAGAGTATTTACATTTCATTGCAAAGGTTCTGTGAAAGCAGGTGCAACATCACAATTTGGAAGCAACAGAGAGGGATGAGCTGAGGGGTGGGAAAGCACAAGGAACACCTGAGCAAGTACAGAAGATGACACCTGGTCATTTCTGTCAAGAAAGATTTCAGTGAAGTTTGAGAAAGCGTTGGAAGACAAACTGCTGCAATTAAGAAAAAAAAATAAACTAGCATTTCACTGAAGCACCAAGTTATTTGCATCCTTGTCCATTGTCACTTTATTAATATAAGCAAAAATGATCAGCTGGCTGCTGTTATTCTTAAATTGGTTTCTGAATCCATCATGAACAGTCAGCTGACAGATGGTAAGTTATAGAGACAGAACAAAATATGATCCTTTTGTAACTATATTCACTTGCTTCACACACAACAGCTCGGCTGCCATGGAAATGCAGGTAGCTATGACAACAGTAAACAACCCCACAACGGCCACTGAATAAGCTGAAAAGAACATCTGCCCCAGCAAAGCGTCCCAGCTGCCCTGGGGCGCAACTTGCTAATCGTGCAGTGATGCCGTGTGACAGAGAAAGCCGCCTATGCCATGTCCAAATAAATGAAGTGTGCAATTGAAGCAGACATAAAAACGCACACCCTGGCTGACTGCTGCCTCTGTGCTGCTAAACTGAATGACTAATGAGTATGCATTTGTTGTTTGGGGTTGGGGGTTTTTTCAGCTTGTCAGTATTTATACCAAATTACATACAAAAAAAAATTAATTTACTACTATTAGCTCCATGGCACTTTATTTTGGCTATTATGACAGAAAATTACTTATCACTGTTAAAAATATGTGTATTTTTGATCTTTATATATTTTAAATCTATTCCCAGTAATGTAATGTGGTATAAAGCCCTGTAATTTACTAACAACACAAATGATGTAGACAGGATTTCAAAATCAGCTTAAGACAAACAGAAATTCACTTGACTGGTGAATTAAAAAAGGGACTTTTTATTAGTCTAAGTATGTACTACTTTTCTGTGAATAGCTACAAACACTCTTCTAAAGGCTTCTACTCTGTTATTTAATTCCTTAAACAGTAAACAGAGAAACAGTGTAGTGGGTGTCAAACTGAAGCTGAAGCAGCAGCAGCAGACTTACTAAAAAAGGTGCCTGTGTCTTCTGGACAGGTCAACATTTTCCAAAGAAAAAGCAGCATTATCAACTTATGTTCATCTTCAAGTCTGAAGATACCTCAAAAGCAGCATTCCTGCTGCAATAATCTATGCTGAAAGTGCCATTTCCAAACTGCTTCATTCCCAAATATGTGCCATGTTGCAAGACTGGATCCACACACCACACAGCAAGTGCATGTTGTCAAACTAAAGAGGAATAATCTATCTAATGTTTAAAAGCAAGAAAGAGCAAAGAAGCCTGAGAAATAAAGACAAATCAAACCAGAATTCTTCCCTCTTTTTCATTACATAAAATCAGGAGTTTGTTAGAAGTTGAATCTAGTGCATCATAATTCATACAGCCAACTTCAGCATTTGTTTATTGGCTGTTCTTAAATTTTGTTTTGTTTTCATTCAGATACAGTCCCCTCTGCTGGATGACATCATAGTATAATGCTAATTTTGCTGCTGAAAGAATAAAAGGACACTACTAGGAAAAGCACAGTTCCTGATGACTTTGGGTTTTGTTTGTGTAACAAACTCTGTGATCTGAGATAAAATTGATGCAACCAGTTTCTGTTGAAAGGTGCATTCTTAGCCTTTGGACCACTAACAGTAGCACCGTGTTTCTGCAGTGATGTAGGACACAACCACGAGCTGCTCACAACACAGGACCGCATCCGCAGCAGCTGTCTCCCGAAGTGTGGCCATGTCTCAAGCCCATCCATGCCTGCTGGGGTGCCTAGCTCTGTTTCTATTGGTATATTCTTGAAGAAATCAGACAGCTATTCCATAATGCCCTGGCAGAGGTAAGAGAGCTTAGAGGCTTGCATGAAGGGTTCTGTCAGTAGGATGCAGGAAAACGTGCTTTGGGTTTTCCTACTGTAAGGAGAAAAGAAAAAGGAGGCACTGGTGCACAAGTGACACAAGGGCTGAGGGGCAGCTGTCTGAGCCCACGCAAAGAGGTGCAGAAGCAACAACCGAGGGCAGATTGAAAAGCTGGCACATTCTTTTGCAGCATTTACACTCACAATTTGGAGGCGTTCTCCTGAGCAGCGTGTCAAGAAGGGCCAAGAAGTAGCCATGAGGAGCAGCACCAAAGGCATGTGACTGAAGGGCACCTTTGCTGGGACTGGCACTCCTGGCTTTGGCTGCCAGTCCCCACCAGCGGCCCCACACTGATGGCCCTTTCCCCACAGCTGCTGTCCTTCTGAAGTCTCTTCCATGTGGATTCCCTCATTTGTAGCAGTAAGGGCTGACCTTGTTTACTGCTGCATCCCCATCAGCTGGTAACTGGATCCTGTCCCTTCTACCTGGCCTGTGTTCACGAAGCTGTGGATTTCAGAACTGAGATCTCTGCCCTACCTGAAGTCTGTGATCAACACAAAGAATCCTGAAGTTATTAACAGTGGGTGGTTAGTGAAACATGATTGCAGGAACATCTTTCCCTAGGAAACCAGGTTAAAAATAACTACATACAAAGTTTTGGAATACAGAAAATTAAGTATTTAAATGAATGCGTTCTAGTTTCTTTTTTGCTAATTGAAGTAAATGGTGAACTGACTGCATACATAAACTGTTAATTTTTTACCAGTGGAAAGCAGAAGATGTCCAGCCTTCCCTGTGAAAGAGGGAAGTAAGGAACAATGAAGACAAGGAAAGATTGTGGGTGTTGTACAAAGTAAGAGTATGTCAAAGTCTCAAACAGGCAACACTGGAGAGCGACAAGAAAATAATGACAAAAATTGCCAGCAGCCACAGTTCTTCCTAACAAACAGCTGCTGTCCAGCTATACATCTGGTGCTTCACGCTACAATCTGAAGTTTCAGATGCACCAAAGGTCCATCACAAGGTACCAGAAAGGACCTGGAAGAAACCTTAAGCACTTACAAGAAGTTGTAAGGCATGAAAGCCATCAAGGGGTTGGAATTCTACTACAGCTGCAGTACCTCCTCTTGCAGTGTAAGCCTGCTGGTGTTTTTGCCAGCATTGCTTTCAAACACAAAACTTCTTTTCATGAAGATGATACAAACCAACGATGGTGCGAACCTCACGGCAGCTCTGTTTGCTGCATTTTAGATTCACGGCCCTTTTCAGCAGTGTTCAACAGTGAACACTGAATCTGCAAACAGCACCTAGTTCTTTCACTGAAAAACTAACCTACAATTTATCACTCTGTGGAATTGTATCATTGCACATTGTCAAGCTGTACTTTGAGCCAAATTTCACTTTGCATGTTACCTGTATAGCTCAGAATCTGTCTTGCACAGACATGTGAAGTGGCGAAATGGTAGCATGAAATATTTAGCATGAGATTACATACAAGCAATGCAGCAAGCCCTCAGGTAGCAGACTCTTTATTCTAGAATTCACAAAAAAGAATTAAAATCAAACATGTACCTGAGAAAGCCAGATGTGACAGCTGTTGTTTTATATGTTGTGAGCTCTGATCCAAGTTCATTTCATAGAGAGAGAAAGTAATTTATAGTAATTCACATTATTTTGATATTATTTCAAACTTTGAACTGGTTTCATCAAACCCTTCAAATCCATTCCCTTCCAATTAAAGAAAAATTAGGGTAACACAGTGCCCTCTTGGTTTCACTACATGATATTTATCTTTACAGCCATACTATAAGGTTTTAAAGAAAATAGCAGCTAAAGCAGTTCAAAGCCATGGCCTGAATTTTCCAGCACAGATGCCTAGAGAGAGGCACTTAAGATGCATATTTAGGTATTAATAAAATGTTACTGCCAACTGACGTAAAAATGTAGTTAGTAAATAAACTGCACCATCTGTACACTACGACCATAGCTATGTTATCTCATCAGGAAGGAATTTATAAGATCTTCTTTTAATTTAAAGTTACTACAGCTAGAATAGAACTATGTTTGTAAAGTATTTCACTTTAGCATTCAGTATGCTAGTTTTTGGCCCATTCTACTTCTGCCTCAGCATCCTCCACTGCTTTTTCCCATTTATATGTTCCTACTGTAGATGGAATGCCTAAAACCTAGTGCCACTGTACTCAAAAGGCAGAAGTTCAGATTATTCCTTGTCTACAAGATCAGTCTTTCTACCCCCTCCCTGCCCCACTTTCTAGCACAGCCCATTCTCACACTTTTTTTTGTGATTTGATTCTTAGATATTTTCAATTTTCATCAGCAGAAAAATGATGCAAAAGTAAGAAACACTTTCTTCCATCTTTTACCTTCAGGCTTATTAAACTGCAACAGAGCAAATAGCAGCTTGCCCCTGTTTAACTTCTCTCCATAGACCTACCTTTTCCCTTCCCACATCATGATGGTTAACCTTGGTATGAGTCAGGTCAAAAAACACAGAGAATAATGAACAGAGCAGAGGCTTTTTTTTCTTTTCTATTTTTAATGTATTTTGCCTAATGATGGAATAGGAATGGAGCTGTTAAAATAAAGTTGCAATGTGCAGGACAGAAAGAAATACCTGAAGAGAATTGTAAGTACTGTAACTCTGTCAAACTCGTTGGTGTGGGATGCCACTGTGTCCACTTCTGAAATATTTAAATAAGGTTGAGAAGTTCTCTTAAAATAAACAGAATACTTGTGGAAGCGCACAGTAAACCAGTAGGATTCAGAACCAAGATCTTGGGAACAAACAAGAAATTATATTCATATCTCAGCAGCAGTGCACGAAAGACCAAGCATGAAGATTCAGGAAGCTATACAATAGAGGACAGGAGGAAGCAATTCCATTAGCAATGCAAAGTCACAGTGCAGCATCTCCCACTCCTTTAAACGGATCTAGTATGAGACACAGAAGAAGAAAGGCACAGGTCTAAATGAACTAATAGTTTTTCCTATATAAGTTCATTTCCAGCACTGCCAAGTAAGATATGGCACAAGTATCCTGAGAGGTCTAATTTTAAAAAATACAGAACATTTGTAACAGAAACCTTCTTCCTGCTCCTCTATTTTGTTACATTTGTATTGTCATGAAGCAACACATACTACTTCCATTCTCTAACAGTACCATTTTATCAGCTTAAAAAATGTAAACCAAACAGTTACAATGTTTTCTTGTTAAAAATACAAGCTTTAATAAAAAGAATGATAGTAGGAAGAGTTACAGAAGGTCTTATACATGCATAAACTCAAGGAGGTTCATCTATCATTCAGAAAGCTGTAGGGAACCAAAGCACTCTAACTTTTCATCTCAGGAGTAAAGATTAAAATCATTTAACTATTTAAAGACGGACATACAACACTGATAGTCATTTTACCAGTGCAAAATAAAAATATTTTAAGAGACACCTGAATAAAGGGAGACAAGATATACATCTTACACATAAAGATGACATATTAAAGCACATACTCTGCTCAAAAAAAGAGTGGAGATTTTTGCTTTGGTTTTGTTCCTTTATTTTAAAATTATTTTTTCATTTTGATGCACATTACTGGCAAACTTAACTTTCAGTGCAGAAGGATGTGAAAATAAAATTTAATAATCACAAAGGCAACAGTAAAGTTTTTTGACTTCACCCAGCCTGTGCAGCTTGGAGTACTGAATAGAAAACATCAGCTAGAGAAAACACTAGCCAGTGAACTAGTACACAAGAGAGAAACAATCTGCTGTTCCATCATGTACTTACCTAATTTATGATCAGGAATTTCAACCATCTTCTTAACTGATTGCTGCAGCCTCAGCTTCTACAGTGGAAGACGTGATTATGAGGGCTGTAACTCCGTGCAGCCTTACAGGTTGCAAACATTTTTTTTTTTTGACCGAAGAATACACATACACATAAACACACACGCTCTTTGTACCCAGTTATGCAGATGTGTGTTATCTCTGGGACACCAAGGTCATCACTGCTCAAGCTTTCATAACGTCCCTGCTGCTAACAATAGGTTTCTCTTCCAGCCAAGTGGGAGGATGGCTGGCAGGAGGAAGTCCTCTATAAAATTCTGACCAGGAGGAAGTCTCTCACAGAACTCTGACCATGTAAGACCAAATAAACCATACCCTATATTGTCCCATACCAGTGTTTTTCTAAGCACTCATTTCCTTCTCATTGCTATTTCAAAATACATTTGTGTCCACCAGGCCTTGAGAACAAGTACCTCTTTCAGTCCAGCAAGCACAGGACATGCCAGGTGGAAAAGACCCGATGCATTTCCCTTAGCCTGAGTGACCCTTGAGGAAATGTCTCCAGTCGCCCTGCCTCCCTCAGCCACTATAGCTCTGCAGGAAAAGGTAGCTTTTGGTACTTTCATTACAAGATGAGTCTTCAGTAGGGCTTCACCCAAATATCCCAACCGTTGGAATGACCATGGCACAATCCACACCAAGAACACAGCAAGGGAAGGCCTGGGGAGGTGAACATAAATTCCCCACTGGTTTCAGGATCCAGAAAGCAAAGGGGGAAATATCAGATAAACACGAAAACAACAGTGAGGAGGGCATTTCAGGGATTTGAAGAAAAAAAAATTGCTAATGATGAGAAAAGGGTCAGGCATGTGACACTGCCAGTGAACACACTGTATATCGTGTAAGAGCCAAATGCAGTCTAAAACCAAAATAAGAGCAGAAAAGGTGAGCAAAAAATCCAGCAGCTAAAATAGCTGTGTGCTAATAACACAGGCAGACTGCCATAATGGAAGAGGAACTCAAAGCACTAGTGCTATTACAGGAAAATTCACAAACAGGGTGGAACAGCAATTATTAGTGAAACAGGTGGCAAAAGGTCTGTGCTTTTCAAAGAAAAGAAATACAGGTTTTTTATGGTAGGATACTGTTATGCAATAAAGAAAGAGCAGACTTCAGAAACAGAATAAAAAAGAAAATGTTTGGAAATGCTGTGGACAGATGGCCAAAGAAGATTTCTAAGAGAGAGACTCTGGGTCTGCTCTTGACTTCTTACACCAGATCTGGATAGAGCTCTGTATCATGAAAGAAATGGGAATTACGTCAACAAGGGAGACTAACCTCACAGTACAGATTGGAGAACAAATGCTAATAACCATGGTAAGACCAGTTATTCCTGGATGTGACAGCTAACAAGTTTCTTTATCCATGCTGCTGAATGAACAAGAATAGATTTTATTCTGCTTTTTATCTTAAATAATAAGGATGACTTTGGAACAGGGGACCATGAAGTGATTCAGTTTAGATTAAGTGGAAAGGATAACACCAAGCCTAATTTTGTTTAAGATCTATTATTTCAAAAGAGCAAGTTCTGATGAACTAAATGCCTCCTGCAGAACCTGTGGAAAACAGACTGGACTGAGGAACTCTACACCTCAGCCTGGGGAAAGCTGCCATTTCTGCAAGTCACTGTGCCAATATCTTGATCAAACCTGTATCCGGAGAAAAGCAGAGAAGACGCACTCTTTGAAAATAAGAATGCAAAACCTTAAAAAACCGAGCTGGACAACTGAACCAACATGGAAATTAACTTTAGGACAGCAAGCAGAGAGCTTGGCTTGCTCAATTAAGCAAAACAAAGGCAGAGAGGAAGTAAGACGATCAATATGAGGCAACCATGGGATACAGGGGTAAAAAGCAAGGTAGAAGAACTATTAAGTTTAAAGATAATTTTAGTAAAGCAACACTGACTGAAGACAAAACCGGCAACCAGAACACTTCTAGAAAACTCTTTTAACAAGAGCTGGAACAAAGCAAAAAGTCTGCATGTCAGTTTTCAGAAGTAGCTACAGAGTGTTGCTGCTCACAATGTGACCCAGGGGAAGGGACTCTTCAGAAGCTGCCTTCCAAACTGTTTCTCTAGGGCAGGTAAGCTCTCTGCAAAACTCTGTGACAGAGAGGGAAAAAGCACAAAACACAGTCATGAAGAAACTATGCCAGTGAAAGCCTATTTGCACAAAGGCTTACCTACAGAAACCTGCAGAAGCATGGTCCTGACATTCCAGGACCAGACCTCGCACCACTTTGTGCCAAAGGTGACTTGCAATAAGCTTAGGGGCTGTGCTATGGACACACAGAATCCACGTCTATCAGCTTCCAGCATGCTCTGTGCCCTGAGCTGCTCAACTCAGGCAGGATGCCTGAAGATCAGTGGGTGTCTGCACTTGGAGGAGACAGTTGCCAAGCTAGAGCCTCACACCAACGCAGAATGGTGATGTGAGCCCACAGCTGCCATACGCTGCCAGCCTGAGCCCTGGCAGCAGCCTTAGGCATGTAAGGCAGACTCCTGGTGCAATGAAGAGGAGTTGGCCAGGAGCTACTCCAGTAGCACTGGAACCATGGCACTTATGAAGAAAAGTCAGCGGGCAAGCTCTGTGAGACCTCGCTTGCAAGTGGTGTCACCTTTCCTATGGCACTCCATGCCTACTCCATTCCTGTTCAAACTCTCACCTTTCCTCTTCTGCTTTCCTCTGCAAGACAGCGGAGCAGATCAAGGCAGGAAGGTGCAGAGAGGTGCCAGCAGGCAGAGCCTTGTACATGGGCGACTGGGAGAGCTAGAGAGAAAGGATGCTAGCCCACAGCTTAGGGAGGTCTATGCACAGGGACTTCTCTGTGAATCTAGGAAAGGCTGGGAAAATTGGCTGCAAGCCCAACAGCTCCCATTTTGGTGCATGTTTGACAATCTCAGGTTTCAAGGTGTAGATGAAGGCAGGACAGCTAGAATTGTCACCAGAAGTATGTTAAGAAAAGCCAGGATAAGCATGACAAACTAGCAGGTAGACAGGAAGGCATGCAGTCTGCTGGGGCTCTACTCCGTGCCATACAGCCAGCCCACGCATGTCCTCCAATTATACATTAGGTGGTTTTTCCCCAGGAGGACAGTGGATAAATGAAGGTGTGTTAGTGCTAATTCTCAAGTAAAGTCACACCTGAGAGAAGAGATTGCTTTCTGTTTGTAGTTATGTACAAGTCAAGCAGGCATATTACAAATTAAGAAAAATCGAAGTCTGTACCATTCACTTCCCTTCTTCCTAAGACTGGGACCAACAAACAGTCATTAGTATAATCAATCAATCGACCAACAAATCAAGTTACTAGTTTTGAAAACCTATTATGAAATACATTGGAAAACCCTGCTGGGGCACCGCTGTCTCCCTTGCCAATCTTTTGCAACTGTATCCCTATCAAACACCAATAGGACTAGACACAAACTTACCCACATGGAAGCAGACTAACATCTATTTTCCATCAAAGCACTCAGCAATCATCATTTTGCATTACCATGAGCCAGCCCCAGACAGTACATGGAGATCCTAAGGACTTCTCCAGGTCTGTGGATGACGACTGAGCACTCTCCACAGGGAGTGATGTTCAACATGGCTGGAACAAGATGCTCTTCTGCTTCTCTGAGGGCAATGAATGGAGGAAGACAGCAACACTGCCATCCATCTGAAAAACTGGTTCCACTCTTCCTGCAACACTCCTTTTAAACCTCTTTCATTTTCAAATAAAGGAAATGAGAGAAGAGCAGGAATCTAGTATTTAGGGCCTTTTGACTTTTTTTTGCCAGAGAACATCCCAAGCAGGCTGAGGGATGAGACTCAGGCTAATGGTAAGGTAGTGCAGGAAATATCAATGCCTTTTTTGAAGGATTATTATCATGAAGTATGAAAACAAAAATAGGCTTTGAAGATCCTGACAGTCTCACTGCAGATGTCTACAAGAGAACCCATGGAGTAGCAGAATTACTTTCAAATTACAACAGTCACTATTGTGAAACACTGGCCTGTTTTAGTGAAAGCTTCTGGTGAAAGCAACACAGTGAACACAGGCTGAACACCGAAGAGACTTTACAGTGAAACTGGTCAGCCTTAGGCTGGGGCTTTAACTCAGCTTAAATAGCATACATAATAATAGGAATTATTCATAAGAACTGCAACACCATTTGTTTAGACTAAACATTGCTTCCTAATTATCAAAGTTTTTTGTTTCTTACTTCCATACTTCATAGAAGCGATTTTGCAGAAGATATGCTGCAAACCTGAAAAAACCTATTGAACTTGTTTTCACTTACATTTTCCTTGAATTCAGTTGCATATGCATGTCAGATACTCCACTAAGCACTTTGCTAATGTTAATTTAGCACCACGTATGCTATATACTAGCAAACATATAAGTTCAATATTGTCATCACTGGCATTTTTACTTAAACATTTCAAAAAAAGAGGAAATATGAAATGTTATGAACTGAAATGTGGCTAGAGAGAAATTAATTTGAGAGTCTAAAGAGCAAGCACTAAGACTTTGCTGCTAAGTCACGTTTACAGGCCCCCTTGGATGCTTCTAACTCGCCAAATTACCATGCAGCTTCTTTCTAGCAATGGTTGAAATAACTTCTTACTATTATCTATTACACTTTGATTAATTTAATTAAAATGAAGGCCACACAGAGGATTCCACTTCTGCCATCCTCTGATTTCATATGAATGATTGTGTTCATACTCCTTGACTTCTGAATGGCCACTAGCTGACAGGTAAGGTTACCAAAGGAGTAAGAAATGGGCAGAACACAAGTAGAATTCTTTTACAGACTCTTTCACCTCACTAGCTCAAAGGTCTAAAGAGTATTTACTGCACAAAATGGAGTGGGTAAGCTAAGAGGCTCTCATCCCCTTCTCTTTATGCTGAACAAGGACCCAATTGATCATGTGTACAAGCCGCGCCTAAAATGAGTTGTGGGACATTAAGAAAAAAAAAAAACAACATTAAATGAAGCTTTATCCAGAAAGAGTGAGAGCTGTCTCTGTAATCCAGGAAAACACTTACATGTATATTTAAGCCAGAGAATGAGTAGCATCCATGGAAGAGGATCAGAGTACCAGCATCCTGCAGGGCTCAGCCCCGGGCTAGAACAGCTGGGCAGCTTAGCTATAGCTCAGGACAGTTTCGTAAAGGACTAGTGCTTTCATTAACAACAATCATAAGCGTGTTCTGCACAATTCTCATGGGCATACAACAAGGCCAGAGAAGAAAACACCTTTTAAATGGTGCTAGATCTCATTTCCTTGCAGCCCACCAAATACAGCTCCTGATAGCAGGCAGCCGTGTCTCTGGTGGGAAGGAATATTCCTTGCTCCCGCCAAGTGGGTGGCAAGGCTAAAGTTGCCAGGAAGAAACAGGGAGCTTGCTTTTATAACGTATTTAGTCATCCTGTCAACTTTGTGTTTACAACCAAATAGAGAAAAAACCCCCAATTTCCTTTTGTACTCCAAAATCTCAACAAACTCTAGAGAGAGCTGTTCTACTAATTTTAAGCAGCAGTTTCTGCAATCCTGTCAGTGCAGCACAGGCATCTCTCTGGCCTTTCATGGAGTTCTACTTCATATAGGTACAGCACACAGCTTGTACTACCTATGCCAGCGCAAAATCAACTTACCACCATGATCTGTGCATCAGATCTGAGGGTCTGTGTAGAGCAAACCATGGGCTGTCTGGGCAAACAAATCTTAATAATGTTGGGTAATCAGATCGATTACAACAAAACAAACCAGAGAGAACACATTTGCCTTGCCCCCTTCCCACCTCTGTGCACTCATCTTTAATGAGTGCCTGCCCTCTCCTGGGAGTGCCACATGGACCCACCACCCCACTACCCCTCCATACAGAGGCCCTCCCAATGCACCTCTCCTCTGTGGCACAGCCAGAAGGTGAAAAGTTGCTAAGCTTCCCAGTGTGCCTGCTGAAGATTTCCCTTCCTACTCCACATCTCCCTGCTTCTCTCCTTCCTGTCTCCAGCAGGGTATAGGGAAATCTCAAAGGATAAGGATGGCAAACCTCCAGAAAAGCAAATGCAAAAAGAAGAAAACTTTTGATTTATTTTTCATTTCAGTGCCATCATTTCCAGCAAACAGCTGTCTTGCACACAGTCAGGAACAGAACTGAAAACATTACAGGGATGCTTTTCCCCTTTCAAATACCTGATGCCCTGATTTAGAAACAATAATTTATAAATCTGGTACAACATTTCATCCAGTACAACAAAAATGCTAATGGCATATACTATAGAATTGTAAAATTTTTGTTATAAAAGCCACAAATATTATTCCTTTGGGAATATATCAATGAAGATGTTTCTATTTTATGCAAAATTGTCAGTGAAATTCCAGTGGTTACAGATCTGATAGTTACAGGACTCCTTAGAGTAGAAAAAGAAGTGCTACATTGTACAACTATAATACAGTTATGGAAAACAGTGTAAAGCCTTAAAATGGCTGGGGAGAAGCCATCAGTCACTTGTTTCAAAGTAGACTCAGAGCGGTAATTATGCCTGATTAAAAATCAATGTTGCTAGACCTGATACTGGCTGGAAAGGGCCTGGAATGGAATTCATAAACCCACAAACTCTTAGTGCTGCTATGCAGTGAGCTACATCTTCCTTTACCAGAGATGAATGTAAGAAGCTCCCTTCCTTTTATTTTCAAGGCAAAGTATCTGGGAATGTGTTTGAAGTTGGTTTTCACGTCACTAGTGGGTATTTTAATAGAAGCATGAGGATGTATTTGCAATGTAACAAAGATCTTATTTATAAAGTTAGTTTTAGAAGTGGGAAAACTTTATTTTCTACTCATGTCAGCCAGCAACATCAAATCTGATCTCGCCCTCAATCACGATAATGCAGCACAGCTTGCTTAGGCTTTTTACTGATGGGACTGCTTTGAGATTGCTAGAAAGGATGCTGATGAGTATTAACTATGATGTCTGTCATTTCGTATCTCTGGGTAATAATCCTACAGCTCTATCATTATGATAGTAGACTGCCTCTCAAGAATTTAAACACAGAAATTCTCTATTTTCTTTCAAAACTTTTAGATTAAGTAGTTTGACAAGGGTGTATATGTACAACAAAGAAAAAGAGACATGCATGTAAATACAAGGTACTGGAGGAAAAGCACAAAAGGCAGAAAAGTGAATTTTGCAAAATCTGTGATAACACTCTGGCTGAGCATGTCTACATGAACTCCTCCTTCCATGGTTCTTAAAGCCAAGCCTACATGGCAAATACTGAAGGACATCACAGCTTTTCAGGGGCAAAACTAGAGGAAGTCTCTCAGAAAGCTTTGACTATTTGGACAACTATTTAGTTTTCCAGGATGGAAATTTAATAGATAAATTTGTAAGAGCCTCTATAAAAAACAGCAGAAAATTTTCTTTTAAATCAACTGAGGAGGTCCTGTCAGAGCGACAAATCCAGTTTTTATTTTAAAGTCATGTAAGTGTATATATTCCAGTCAGAGCAGTAGAGAGAGTCTAAGTTCACTGTTACAGATGGATGGAGCACATCCTTCTTGCTGGTGTAGCAACATGACATCCAGCAGCTCTGAAAAAAGGAAAAGCCCCCAGAGCAGATGCAGAAGCAATGGTCTGATGCAGAAAGGACATTTCTTAGTGCTGTCTCAACTTATCCACCACCACACTTTTGACACCTGCTCACAGAAATTTGGATTTGCTATAATAGTCCAAAGCCCTGGTTGGAAAGGGCTGCCGGACCCATGATGGCTGATGCCATCATCTCCATGACATGAGATGCACAAATCTGACAACACAGAGCCACCAGCTGACCAAATGCAGAGGAAGCTCCTCCCTGACTCCACAGAGACGTTTGGTGGTCTCCCAGCTTGCTGATTTGCATCTGTTCTTCTCAAACCAACCCTTCCCCGTGCTTCATGAATGTGGCTAGGGAAAGGCAGCTGACTACAATCACCTCTGAATTTCACAAGCTGGCAAAATAGCGCTCCTTTAAGATACCCCAAGCATACCCACAGCTATTGCTCTAAGTGGCTTGACGTTCTACCCCACAGAATGCAATCAAAAACACATTTCTGGTCAAAACCTTTCATAACATTCAAATATCATCCTCTCCAATTTTATTTGTATTTTCCTGTCCCTCATGGCCATATGTCAGTTCTTTCAGCAGGCTTTTTCCCTTTTTCCATGGGGATAAGATGTGGTGCCCATTGCTGTGGTACCAGAGCTCCTCACACTGGACAGACACACATCAATATGCCCTGTCCAAGACTTCCCAGAAGGCTGGGACATGGCTGGGGCCTGAGTTTCAGCAGGGTTGGAAACACAACCCTTCTGGGGCAGACAGCCATAGCTGAACACTGAAATACAATGCCTTAATAAGTAGGTCAGCCTGTTCCTATAAAAGCAACGGGTTTAACACCAACCGTGCCTGCCAGTGGGAGTAGGAAGCGACTGCAGCTTCCCCTCGTTTCTCACATTCAGCCCCTTTGAAGTCATGACACTCCTCTGCTGTTGCCCTCCTGGTGGCAGGGCTGGGCTTGTGGGGTGCCCACAGCCCTGCTGTACCTTGGCCCACAGCAACTCCACCTCTGCAGGGCTGCAGTCAGGACTGCTGGAACCTTGCACCAGAAAGCAAATTTGAAGAAAACAAACACCATCACTAGGCAATTGAAATGCAGTTGGTAGCAACAAACAAACCCTCTGCAATGAGGATCTGGGGCTCTGTTCTTGCCAACAGGTTCAACAGGTTTTGAATATTAAGTCATCCTGAGGTTCATTAGTGCCTAAAAGGGAAACACCACAAAGATCTTGTCACCTGAGGTTTCACATTGTGGCCCCTTTACTGCAGCCCACCACCCTCGTCCCCTTTCTCTCCCTTTGGCAAGAAACTATTTTTACCCCCTGTAAATTAGAGAAAAAACCATTCCCCTCCTGTCCAACTGAAACTTTCAAGCACCCCAACACACTGTGTGGGAAGGGGAGGTGGTGGGGGGCAGCACCCTGCCTGCAGGGCAGGGGGAACACTTCTGTTTGCAGGAGTTTTAGTTGCACAGTGAAGCAGATCCTGGAGTGACATGCGGTGCCAAGGCAGCACGCTGCCCTTCAGAAGCACACCTGGGCTGTCTGCACTCCACAGGCGACCAACAGTCCTCTGTGATCCCACCCCAAACACCTGGGCCTGAACTTTACCTGCATGGCTTCCTCACCTTATCACAGCTAACACAGAAAAGCTCTCCTGAACAGAAGGATCATTGCTTGCAAAGGACACAGGTTCATTTCAACAAAGGCTATGATACACTCTTGTCACTTTCTTTAAATATAGCAGCAGTTAATGGCATTTACTGAAGACAGCACGAAAGACAAGAAAGTTCATTCAAATGTTTCCTGTCTCGGTGAAGCAGCTCACTAGGATGCCTCTGCAAATGGAACTCCATGAATCAGCCCAACATTCCACTGAGTGGATTGCAAGACTACAACACAATGCCCAAATACCATCTGCTCCTCCCATGAGCTTGATCTTGAAAGTCTTTAGCTTTTGTAAACAACTGCTGGTCCATTTTATTTTGAGATGCTGCACAATGTAGCAGAACACACTTACAAGCTGACTATAATCAAAAGCTTCATAGTCTACTAAACTTGTTTTAAATAATACATAAATACCAAAAAAGGCACACTGTACTTTTCATCTATTTTCATGCAAACTGAGTTCTCTCCGCTTGTAGCATTTTCTGTTTATAGCAGTGTGGCTTTAAACCACAGAATAAATAGTATTAGTTTCTGTTCCTATTCAGCTCTAATCCAGAAACATACACTGTATTTAATTATTGTTTTGGTAGAGTCCACCTATGCAGACAGGCTGTGCTTACATGAATCAACTGCTATCTCTGGATTCAGAGCACTGAAGAGGTTAAAAAAACATAAGGGCACTTACGTCAGCCCCTCCTTCCTCTCCCCTGCATGTCATCACACTGAAAGGGTTTAAAAGTAAAAAATTCCTTCCACATCATATAATCCTGGCATCTGCTGTGTAGCAAATCAAGCTCGCTTATTCTGTTGTGCTATTCCCAAAAGTAACTGTATGGATTCGGGTCTAGAACTCCATTTCCCACTTCCTGAAGTTTCCTTAGGCACATTAGAAAATGCAGTGAACACAGCTAGTAAATACAAAGCAATCTTCTCTGTCTAAGTGCAATTCTAATTGCATTACTTAAGAAATATAATTTCCTGAGGCTTTTTACTACCTTACTTTATGATACGTGATATGGTATCAATCTACCAACTTCCTTCTACTGCCCCTGTCTTCAGAAGCCCACAGCTTACCCGTGACATTTTGTAGCTCAAATATGAAGCCATTACCAAGATTAAACCACAGAAGGAATCCAGTTTTGAGAGTGAGTAGGTCACTGTGGTCATGTTTATTATTTAATAACAGTGGGAATAATTCATATCACAGCAACAATTCTCTACCACCCCATTTATCAATTTCAAAGTAAAGTACATCAGGCCTCCAGGCAGTGATGGGAAGGCTCAATCCATCTGGACACTCTGTTAAACCCTGGATCCCTATTCAAGGATGAACCCTACAGTAAGATATATGGGAACAATTATTCTTCACCAGTATCAAGGTCTACCAAAGACCAACAGGACTAGACATAAACCTGTGCCAGAAAAACCTTGGGAGTAGCACAGCCTCAAATTCACATCCTGTTTCCAAGTAGACACTGTGGTTTCAGGTAACATGTTTCACCCTCCCTTCCAAATGGATGAGGCTTAATTCTTCTCCTTCGCATAGGCTGCCTGGCTGGTGTACTCACTCTGCAAGCTTTTTGAGGTAGACTGCCTCGTACTACATGTGTCTTGGCTGACAATAACTGCTGTCGTTGGCCTGAAGTCTACAATTTCTCAGATTTTTAAAATGTGATTGAATATGAAACCTTATGTCTCCACTAACACCTGTTTTGGATTTTTCTTCTTTGCAGCACACGACTATGTCTCGGTCATTAAGCTAACACAATCATTAATTTTCTTCTTTAACATGCTTTCATTCACACCCTTGCTATTTGTTAATGTGATTTTCAATACTTATTGAAGGTGCAATGAAACAGAAACAGAAAGGAAGAGATAACTAACACTAGAACTGAAATTTTTATCACAAGTATTCTTATACATCTCACAGGTGAGGCATTTTACTTTCAGCTTGCTTCTTCCCACACGCCTTTATCCTGCAGCCCACATAACTGACGAACTCCTAAATGGGTTTCCAAATCCTTACGAGAGGGCCAAGGTTTTTGCCTTTTTGTTTGGCTAATATTTTCACATCTATTTGCCTTGCTGCCACTACAGCTAAAATACCACATAAATGATCTGGGTTCATTCAATAAATTCCAAATTGGAAGCCTGCCTATTTTGTTTGCTTTAGGGTAAGAAGAGGAAGCAAATAGCAGCTTTGTAAGTGAAGTTGCCTGATATTGTTCTCTCAATTATGGCTGTGAAAAGATATAGAAATGCAAAGTACTCTTTACAGACAGCATCACTTCATGCTGATCCAACTTGTTTCCATTCACTTTAATTTGATTCTGCCTCTAGAAGTGGTATAACTTTGATACCTACTATGGTTTTTTACATTCAGGTTGTTTTCAGTTCAGCAGGGCAAACTAACATAAGTAAGTTCCACTTAGTCTTGAGTGTTTGCCTAAAAGGGGGGGTGGGAACTCACAAGAGCAAACCCTGAGGCTGTAACCAGATCTCTGGGTACCCAGCACCATCTTCTCACTTGTATCATGTGATCAATTTCCAGTGCTGACATTGTTTAATACTTTGAGGACTTTCTCACTAAGGTGGAAAAGCAACCTTAAATGGTCTAATAAGCCCCCACAAAATCATTTTTTAATAACTGCTTGCAAAGGATGTACTAATGCATAAAAATTTTGCAGCGCAGCTGCAGCAGGCAGTCAGGCTTGTGGTAGTTCAGCTGCAGTCTGAAATACATAGTGCTTCGAAGCACAATTTTGCTGCTCCACACCTTTATGGCAGCAATTTGAAAACTTCTTACCCAATGTAAAAACACCAAACAAAACTAACACAAAAAATTCCCAACAAAACCAGTAAAACAACCCCAACCCAACAAACCAACCAACCAAAACAACTCAAAAGAACCTACTGGAACCAACATGTTCTTTAATAAAATAAATGCGTTTTGAAACTTCCAAAATTCATTCAGCTTCTTCCCAGGCTGGCTCTGGCAACTAAACAAGTACAACACAAACGCACATCATGGCAAGAGGCCAAAGTAACATCACAGCTATGAATCCCTTTTCTTTAGAAGTCCACCCAATTGCATGACTAAGATTCATAATTTCTTAAATGGGTTTTAAAACCCAAACAATTCTCGCATCTTCACTCACAGGGAACTCTCTCTTAAAAAATCCTGTGTGGAGTAGAATCCAAGAGCAAGGTACACAGAAAAGCTTAACTCATTTCACTCCTTGAGCAGAGATGGGGCCTCTCCCCTCTCAGCTGTTCCCTAAGCACCGCTGGCACTGGCGCAGAAAACTGAATTTAGCAACATCACGATGGGATGTAAAACCCCACAGTCACTAACACGTAACTATCAGAAGGCTCCTAATTGTGCCTTATTAATCCAGTCTTTATTTAATATAGCCTAGAAAACAGTTGCTGCACATGTATGATTAAAAATTAATTAAAATGAGAAAAATGTTGGGATTATTGTTGTGGGGGTGAGGATGGAGGAGTGGAAGAAAGGGAGCGGAGATGTGAAGATGTATGAGAAAAAAACCAAAAAGATGCCATCTCACAGGCCCAAGAAATTCTGGGCAACTGGTGAGGCAAATACAAAAAAGTATAACTGATGCAAGATTCACAGATGTCAAGGAGGGGATGGAAATTTGGTCCTTTGTAAGCTGAAGGTAGAAAGCCAACCAAAAAGACACGAACAGACCTCCAAAGAGTTGACCCAACTCTAGTTTCTGGTGTTGATTACAGGCCTGTAGAAACATCTCTCCCCCCACACTTCCCACACGAAAGTTGTCACGTTACACAAACACTACAAATGATTAAAAATTACATGAAATTTTACAAGATTACATGGTATGCTTCTGCTTCTATTGCCAGCCCCAAAGTGTTTAGCACACTGTTAAGCTATCAAGTTTTGTACTCTGTGCCAGTCACTCCCCAAGGTGTTTATGTGAAGCACTCAGGCAAACTGAACAGAACATCTGTATTCTATTTGCTAATGAGCAATCATCATTTCTACAATTCTCCAGCCAGGGATTTTGCTGTTTGGAATACTAATGCCATCTGAAAAAAATGAAAAGAAATAAAATATGTTCTCCTCATTAGTAGTAGAGTTACTAAAATGCTTCTGCAGTACTTACAGTGCAACCAGGCTTCTATTTCCATGGCTTCCCCATATTTTTACAAAATTAGAGCTTTCAGAAATAAAAACTTTAATGATATATACCTAATGTATTTTCTGAATTAGTGTCATTTACTATGCATCTCTTGCTTTAATTACATTTTATCCACACAGAAGCAAGGATTTAAAATAAAATATTATAAAATCTTTTCAAACAAATCCTACTGTAGATTCCTTTCATTGTTCGCTTTATATATTGTGGCAGCACCCAGAGAAGGTGAAATGAGGTAAAAAAGTTATAAGAATATGGGCAACAGTCTACAAACTTGATGGTATAACATTCCTATGTGCACAGAGAGAGTGAGAGAAAATAACAGCTTTGAAACCCAGGACATGTTTTGTCTGTAGACAGAAGCAGCTATCAGTTTCCCTTCCTACCAATGGATATGTGGAACATGTGCAAACCAGGATTATCCTCTGAGGGGAAGGCCACATCACAAAAACAGCAACACGCAAGAGAGTGCTCCCCACTGCTGCCCCTCACTGCAGTACTTGGGCATTTCAGATGGGAACCTCCCTTACCATCCTGTGCATCAGAAATGCTGCTGAAGTCACTGAAGTTGAAGAGCAGCAAATGAGTTCAGAAAGGAATACTGAAGTCGACAAGCTCAATTAAAGTGGCTTATGTAAGAACTGTCTTTATACTTGCTCATGGAGTACTGAAATGTAACTTACAAAGCATAAATACAGGGTTTGATTGATCAAGCTAACAAAGTCCAGTGTGGTACCTGTGCTCTGACATGGGAACAGGTGAGGGCAAAGCATCCCTGCTAAGCAGAAGAAACACACTACTCCAGGAATGTATGTTTTTCCACATGAGAGCAGAGATGTATTTCAACACGCCATGATACCCTTTCAGGCTAAAAATAAACACCCTTATCCTATAATCCCCAGTCGCGTCAGGTAGGGTCAGTACATTTCAATCACCCATGAGATACTCAAAGGCAGCTCGGCTCCCCAGCAGGGAAAGATGTCTCTGCCGCTGTAGCCAGTTCCCAGGGAAGACACAGCGATGGAGCAGTGGAGCACTGCCTCGGCTGGGGAGGTCTTTTATTACCATGGCAACCGGCAGCAGTCCACCACCAGAGACGACTGCAGCCGTCACCCGGCAGGACAGGAAGCACAGTGCCATACTTAAAAGTCACCTTCCTTAAACACAAAATGACATAACACAGAAGAGAGCGAGAGACCCCATCTCTCGCAGATGCTAGATGAAATAATCTGCTCATCACAAACCTCTTCCCCACCCTGCACATTCAGCTTCAGACTGTGCTTTAAATCCTTCTGAGGAACGTGTTCTGTTTGACTGAAATACCCATCTGGCCTCATTTTGCTCAGCCAGACAGGAGGCAGCCCTGTTTTTTCAGCATTTACCTCTCCTTTTAAGCAGTTGTCAACCAACTTATAATAGCACATCCCTCTTCCTCAAGGAGCTTCCAGCTGGTGGCAAACCCAGACCCAGCCTGTGTGGAGAAGCTAGCCACCAAAGCAGGAAGGCAGCCCCAAAGGCCCCCACATCAAGCCAAGTATGAGGCAAAACAAAACCAAAGCTACGGATAACATGCAGGAGCAATCAGTGTTTCTTGTGCCATGCTAAGGTAACTTGTACCTGCCCCCTTCTGCCCTCACAAGTGCAGACTGTTCTACAAGGGCAGGAAAAATGCACGTTCAGAACTACTTCAATTCTTTTAATACATAGATGACCACAAACCATGACTCACTCTCACATCCCCAGAACTAATTATACACATGTCACTATAATATCATACATATCTTTCTTTCCATCTAAAGAAAACACTGCAGTCTAACACATCATGTACTGAACAGTACTTTCCATGCAACAGTTCAGGGGGGAAAAAAGCCCACCTTCAAGTGATGCGTGTTCTTTTATAGACTCACCTAGAAGTAGCACTGAGCTATAGTGGTTAGTATTTAACACCACATCCAGTGCGGAAAAATAAACCACACACCTTATACAAATATTGATAAAAACCTTTTTTCTTATTGTGTTAGTTGTAGCCCACATCCACACCAACAGCAAATACAAAGGAACACAGTGTACTAGCAGAGAAGCAGCCAGCAAGACTTTACTATGAAAGTAAAGTACAAACCATGTTTAAAGGCAAACTAAGTTAAAACCAGATCCAGGTTAAACATGAAGTTACAGTTCACCTGAATGTACAGAATTTGTGACCTTGCAATTGGAGCAAAGCTGCAAAACTACCTGTAGACAGACAGAAGTTTCTTTTAAAGGGAAATACAAGAGAAAGCACCAAAAGAATGTGGAAAACCTCAAACACTCTTGAAGGAAACTGTTAAACTGACCATATATAAATGCCTGAGAGAAACAAAATAGCAGGGAAACACCAGACTGAAAGGCTAAAAAAAGGAAACAGTTCACACAAATAGCATGCCCTTCATTCGCACATCACAATTCCCCTTCTTGCTGTAAATAAAATGGGATACCCAGAGGCAAAATCAGTTGTTTTCATCATGCAATGCCTATGCAATTTTCCTAGAATATACCAGCAAACAAATACACCAATTCTGTTTCAAAACGTTTTAGAATCACAAATATTGATGTGTTTCCTCAACTTCAAGAACGAAAAAACCAAAACGAGCACTGTAAATTGAATGGCTGATATGAACAAGAGCCCAAACAAACATGAAAAGGTAGAGAAGGGCCTATGCCTCCTCTTGAATCTCCAAACATCCTCTCCCCTCTCCCCTCATGGCATGACACCATGATGTATTGGGCCATGTACCAGAGGCATACTTCAAACAGAACAGGCTGCAATACTGAACCAACATCAAGAAAACGTATCTCAAAATCAAATTTTAAATGAACCACTTTCCTGAAAACTGAAAAATGAAAGAATGCCGATAAAATCTGATGGAATTCAATATAACATAAATAAGTTGGATAAAAATTTTCCGTTTCTATTTTATGTCAAAGAGCCAGATCTAGAAGTTGTTCTCACAGTAAGTCAACTAAGGAAGAAGTTTCATGTTTTGAGCATAAAGCAGATAGTATATTAAAATCTTACGCGTGGGAATAAAGTCACCTGCCCTCAAAAAACTTGAGACCAGCAGAAGTCCTGTGAGTTGAATCTTTCTTTCTTTTCACACATTAATTAAGTAATGGCCACTCTTATAATGACTAAACTAGCTTAAGCAATGCAATTTGTAATTAGGAGAGAAAATATGTATGTGCTCATCCCAAAAGGAGAGATGTACAAAGAGCATCAAGCAGCAGGACTGCAGGAAACATCTGATAACCAAACGTGTGCACATAACATAAAATGGAGACATTTGTTTATTGACAGTCGCAAAACAGGCCGAGCATTTTATTTACTGTTATCCCATTTTCAGTATTACACAGATCATTTGAAAGAGGTCAACAGGGATATAAGTTACCAAGCATGAAGCGTGTCCATGTGCATATGTTTATGATAACAGCCATGGGGAACTTCAGCTCTTTACCTTCTGCCTTTTCCCCGTGCGGGGCTACAAGAGCAGAACAACTTCAGCGCATGCCAAGCACACAGCGCAGTCTCTCCTCCCGACCTCTTTAGGCAGCTGCTGAACCAGGATAATTGCTCGTGGTCACGGCTGTTTTTGAGGTGGCAGCAGCACTACCTGCTCTAGGCAGAGCTTGTGGCTCTCCAGCATCTTCCCTCCCCACCCCTCCAAAGTGAGGGTTCAGCTCTTCTACACAGTAAAACTTTAGCTACTGCTAAAAAAACTGGCAGAAAACACTTCTGCCAGCACCACACAGAGCCACGCACTCCATGTTCCACAGTCAAACTTACCATGCTGGGATGATGCACCGGTAGGACAGACATCACCTGTTATGGACATCAAGGCTAGAAATAACAAGCTCCCAAAATGTCCAGCTCTCCTAACTGTCTGGCTCCCTTTTAAGATGGAGCATTCAACCAAGTTGCTGTATTTAAATTCAAACTAGGGAAAGACCAACCAACTCAATTTTAAACTATCAGGCCTGTGATAATATGCACTGACAAAATCAGAAGGCCAAGCCAACGTAAGTGCTGCGCAAGTGGTAGCAGCTGTCTCTTACCCCTTCCTATACGACAGTATGCCATGACTGCACAGACCCAAAGACAGACAGACACCCTCACTCCTTCCAAGCCAGCCTATCTCCAAGCAGCAATGCACTATGTGAGAGTGTCCTTTAAGTGCACTGTGTTAGACAATATTGTTTCCAAAGAGCTGCTCACTGAAACCATTCTCACTCCACAATTACCAACCACGTTGAGTATGAAAAATCACTTAGGTCTGTTGCCCAGCTCCAGACCTCCTGTACTAAGTCCAGGGCAACAATCTTACAACATACTGCAGTACTCCATACAGCTGTGTCAAAATGGCATAACACTGATCGCCTGTGACAGCAGGCATTTGTACAGAGAGATTTCTGAAAGCACTACAGTATTTCTTTGTGTGAAGTAGCTGAGAAATAATACTCTCAACCCCCCTGCCCCAACCTTTTCCTTTGTGCACTGCCAAGCAAAATGGGCCCAAAACCACGCTCTCTTTATTCTTTTGCTGATGGAAATTACATTAGAGAGAAGTCCAGCACAAAGGCAGTTTTGGCAAGGAGTGTGCCTTTAATGTTATGTTCCATAAAACATTCGAAGATCACTGACTGATATTTACAAAATTATGTTCTTCATATACCTATACATGGTGGGTGCTGCAATGCTGACTTGATCTGCACTTCAGACTGGCAATATAAAACAAGACATTTAAAAACATATTAATAAACAAAGACTTGAAAAAAAACATCCAAGCCCTATTCCTTTACACCTGTATTTTAAACTAATTACGGCAAAGAATTCCCACCTTCAATGTACTTCTCAACAGTATAAGCAATGGGTTACAAACATATATGGTGTCTTTGTTCCTAAATAAATCCCACCATAACTAATGGCACAGGCAAACCTTGTAACTTCCTTTTCTGACACTTTGAGTCTGATTTACTCCCCCTGTTTCTCAGTACACTGCTGCAAGCAGCATTGATCTTCTGCCCTCCTTTGTGACTGCAGGAACTTCAAGTTCAGAAAGGCTTTTGGATTCAAACTTGTGCTCCATTTTCAGCAACAGCAACAATGGTCTGGAGCAGCTTTTGTTGCAAGACAGCAAAGAGCCAACAAACCACACAAACACAGGCAAGGTGTGCAGCACTGTGTCAGAAGACATAGCCCTTCCCAGTCATAACTCTCCATCACAGGGATGATCTAATCTACAGCTATGGAGTTTTGCTTATTACTTCTACTTATCACTGTGCTCTCAAATGCTTTAAATAGTGGCAATTCTTCACCAAAAGACAGTCTTACCTGCACAGCCAAGAAGCTGCTCAGCAGTAACAACACTAAACTATTTTCCAGTTTTAATAAGTATAAATAATGCATTAATATACTCGCCAATCAAGTGCAGCAAGATCCTGCCCCACCACCAGCCAGGGACACATCCATGTCATCTCTGGATGAAGCCAGGGGCAAGCAGAATGCAGCAGGGCTGGGCATGATCCTGGCAGGCACAGTATCACACTCCCAAGGAACCAGATCACAGCCAGTTCTCAGCAAGCACCAAAGCTTGGTGAGGAACAGTGCAACCTGGAGAGAGTCACCACGTGCCAGTTTGTATTTGATGATGCTTGTGAAGCAAGTTACTCTGGTTAGTAAATGTAGCTGTGCCAGCAAAATGCTTTGTGGTGGTACAAAGTGTATCTGCAAGGAGAATTTACCTGTAAAACCACATTAATAAACACCAATACAAAACTCGCCCAAGCCTAGTGCTCAGAAGGTACAGCTACAATTCTGTATCTCTTGTAGAACAAAATATAGCACAACCCATAAAGCAAAATAAGAAAGCTCTGAATTATTTCCAAATAAGTACTTTTAAATATAGTAATTGCAGCAATGCTTTTAAAAGTGACTCATATTTCAAAACATCGGTGCTTTGCATATTAAATCATTTCTACTGCACTTGCAAGAATGAGAAGCTTAAAAATCTGGAAGGTCTTTAAAGAACTTAGTTTTCAATACAGTACAGAAATAGTTTTCTTTCTTTCTTTTGGCAAATTGAATCAGTATCATAATTTACTCTCCCTAACTTCAGTAAATCATTCTCTTTCCTGAACACCATTAAGGATTAAAACCAGCCCAACATTTTGGAAGAGTTTTTAGGTTATACAAAATAAATACTTTAAAATCTAGAAAGTATTTACTGGATTAACTGAAGTAGTGACTCATCACCCATTGCATCTCCCTAAATTTACTTCACAAATTCTATTACATCAGACTCTGTCAGTTCTGGATGGAATGGAAATGCTTGATTGAAAGATCCAACTAAATAAAAGCCACGGGGGGCTGTTCTGCTCCTGTAAATGTGCTGCCCCCTGTAACATGACTGTCAGTCAGACACACCTGCAGCAGCAACAGAACTACACACAACAAAAATATTTAAGCTGATTAGTAGTCAAAAGGCCCCTTAGATAACCTGACAGTACTGCAGCAACCTCTTCTGAGTTTCACCCTATTTATTTTCAGCTGTAAATTGTAAAACTGTCAGCGTGCTGCATACAGGCCCATGAGTCACTGGGAGGAAAAAGTTAGACCAATAAGAATCTCACTTCTTTCATGTCTTCCAAACCCACAGTAAAACATAAACTTTTTATAATTGGTTATGTTATATTCAGTAAATGATGTTTATGTAATTAAACACTCCTCCTTACTGTGGGCAAAGGAGAGCCACTGGGAAAAATCAAAGTTGCCAGCGAAAGCCTTGCATACATTGTCCTGCCCCAAGATTTGTCTTGTGCAAAAGCCCAGCAGAAATTCAGGCAACACATGAGTCACTACCCTGTTGCATCTCTTGAACATGAAACTGTAACAGCAAGATCATTTCATTTTCAGTTGCTTGCCTCCTCCCCCATTTATCACTCAGTACACCTCTCTGAGTTAACTGCTTTTTAAACATTGCTCACACTTAAAATTCAGACTCAGCCTATATCATTTACTTCCCAATATAACTTGATGTTCAGAGTAAAACACATAATTATTGTATAAAAAGTTGTACAAATATGATTAAATATTGGAAACTTTTCCCCTCCTACAATTCATATTACAACATACATGCCCTAATTAGGCTTAAAGCCCCCAGTTTATGCCAGTACTATGAAACAAGCTCTTTTTTGCCTGTTCAAACTACAGCTACACGAAAGGCATGTGTCAGCACTACCACAGCAAACTCTCGCTCTTTATGGGAAAGTTTTCTCAAAATTTCTTTCACTGAGAACATGCACAGTCTGAAATCCTCTGGTGAAAGCTCCTGTAACTCCACAGACTTCCAGGGGCTGAACAGTTAGTTCTTCGTGTGACACAATCACTGCGGGTGTTTCCAGCACCTATGGATCAGCCTGCTGGTGATCACTGCACCGTGTGTACCACACACCCAGGCTGGTACCAGGGCTCAGCCCGTGGGTAACAAAGAAGTGGCTTCAGTACAAGTATTCACACACTGTGTACGTGAAGCTTTCATTCTGCTCTCTCAGCTGATAGATCGCTCCCTGACAGTCCTTTATAAAAGAAAGGAAACAATTAAAACCTGTATTTAGACAAGGCAACACCTGAACACTGCTCTCTGTATCAAACAGGCACAGTGCAAACCTTGTGCATGTGGTTTTCCCTAATTAATGTCTTTTTGTGAAATCAGGACTTCCAAAAAAACCTAAGCTAACCAACACTGACAAAAGATTGGTGGGGGGAGGAAACATAACGTTTTCCACCTAAAAGGAACTGGTCAAAATTTCCCCCAAACTGCTCTTACCAACATCCAGCAACATTTGCTGTGCACACTGCCTCATACCACCGGCTCAAGTAGGAGCAACATGTTTGCTTTTGTTCCGCTAATGGCCACAAGGGAAAACAACTGCAGGAATTATGATCAAACTTGGAGTATCATTACCTTGAAATTGTTTACCCTCTCAGGAAATGAAAATTTTATACTTACCTCTGAATAACAAGAAACTCAGGTCTTCATTGCAAAGTTTGGGGTTAATTATTCTTGGAAAAAAACTATTTTTAAGGAAGAAATGAAGCTGTAAGATGTTCTGGTTTTAGTTCAACAAGACAATATTTACTTTCTTACCTTTTTAATTGAACTTCCATGTAGTGCTGTGGGTCACTGCTCACCTGCTAGCAGGTAAGGTACTAACTCTTCCTTCTCTACCAACACTTGTGCCTACTTCTACAATCTCCCTTCTAGGTCAGGACATCCATGCCTTGGAAAGTTTAACTATAAAATGCCCATTTTTCTTCTGATTCAGACAGTGATTGGTGGAGAAATTGAGGCAATTCTGAAGTTCAAATTCTGAGTGTGAGCCTACTTCTCACTTCAGAGCAACAAGTTCAAAGCTGAAGTGGCTGTCACAGTACATGGCAGATCCAAATACACAACTGACGGCTGGTCCCAAACATTAAGTAGATGGCACCTTATTTGAAGCTTTTGGAGAACTTGCTAGGTACTGATAGATTGCTTTGTGAGCCACAGCAGAGGTTCTGAGCAAATTAATCATATTTTACCTAGAAACACATCTTTTTATAAGGCTGGTACAATGACTGGTGCCTTCCTCTATGATTACATGATTTAATTGGAAGTGGTAGAAGAGTTAGGGGAAAAAGGGGAAAGCATGGCTAGGAAACCATGACCAAAACAGCTAGAGAGGCTCAAGAGCTTGCTCCTGGTCTTTCTCCTGTGCAAGACCAGTCAGTGCCTCACGGAGTGGGCGTGTATCACCCCTCCAAAATACAACCAAGCCATGCCATAGCATTGCCAAAAATATGCATACAGCATCAATGCAGCAGGGAAGAGAAACTCAGGCTTGCAACAGATGCTGCAATTAAAATGGAAAGAGCTGCAAAGCTACTCTTCATTTCACCCCAGAAGTAAATTGTTTAAGTGTAATTAATGATCAGTTTATTAAATAGGCATCAGGCTTTTACGTCATAATTCTCCTAAAATCCTCAGCTGTTACATAATACTTAAGAATGAACCTACATGGGATACTTTGATTCTGAAACATCAGTGTTCATTTATCCATCGGGGCCCAGCAAGACAGTTTACCACCCCTTTTAAAGTCAGAGTGATTTTACTTACTTTTCAAGATTAGTGCATTTGCACTTTTGTATGTTAGGCCAGTTTTAAAGACTCACTTTCAAAAGTCCCTGAAATGCGCTGCATTTATCACAGCAACAAAGCCACAGCAAAGGTCTTTTTTGGTTTTTTATGCTCGTCTATTTTCCTCCACTTTGTAAAAGTACAGTACTTTCTGGCATTCTTTTCACAGACCAACACTCCAACAAAGGCAATCCATTTAATCACATTTAGTGAGTCTTTACTGTGAGGAGAGACTACATATTCGCCAGTGAAATGCTGAAGTTACTATTCTCTGTTAATAAAACGTGCTGTAATACTGTGCAATGCAAATACTTAATCCTAGCTACTTTGCAGAAAACAGTTAAAACAAGCACATTCTTGGTGATGGCATTGTCATGCTTTCTGTACTATGTATGCTTTATGTACTATGTACTGCATGTGTACTATGGGACATCTCAGCTTCAGTACCAGCAGAGAACACCCTCCACCCACCCCTGAGGTAGACTTGAAAATCCCAAATCCACAGTCGAGCAAAGAATCACAGGTTTTATGGCCCTCTCCAGTAACTCCAGAGAACACGCACGAAGAGCAAACCACCACCCTGTCAGCTTTGGGAGATCCATTATGCTCTGCTACCCATCAGTGCAGAGAATGAAGTCTTGAATCTTGGTGCCAAAGACTTCAGATAAAGAAGTGAACCATTCATTTCCAGCCATGACTGCACTTAGCAAAGCACGTGAGGGAAACAACAGTGAAGTACACTTGGCTACTGAGGTTTATTGTGAGTCAGTTGGAAGTTAGATTTCTTTCTACTATGATGCCAAAAAAATCCATTATGCAGAGGCACCAACAGATATTTATTCATCTGAGGTTAGCATGGCTTCATGAAGAAGCAAGAAATACTTAGTTTGGATGACAAATCATTCCACAAACATTATAAATCCTTTGCACAGTAAATATTTCAGGTTTCAAGAGCCAATTAGAAAGGTCAGCATTTATCTTTTTGTCTGTTTCTAGCCTTAATAACTTTTGCTCTCTGCCTGTAGAATAATCATTGAAGTGAAAGATATAGAGGTTTATAAATAGGAAAAAAACCCTACGCATAATAAGAGAGGGTTCAGACCGGACAAAAATTATCTCTACCTGTTCTGGTTTTGATGACTATAGCCTACCTTAATCCAAAATGTAATTATTTGGATTAGAATAGGACAGTGGATCAGTGGATTTTCCTGAAATGCCCAGGCAAGGCACACGCAATTTCATATTTGGGGCACAGGGTTGCATTTAATTTCCAAATCCCTTTTAATTCCACACAGGCATATGTAACTTCCTCTTCCCATGACAGGAAATATTTGTCCCTTTGAAAAAGTTTAAAAACCAAAATTCCTGCTTCTAAATCCAGTGGAAGACTCTTCTTTGGATCTCATTGTTATTAACTTGCTGCACATGAGGTCATTGCAATTGCTACAAAGCTGAGAAATTCTACTATTTTTCAAGTGAGAAACATTTTGCAGGGGGACTTGTTGGGTTTTGTTTGTTTGTTTTTTGAGGTGGTATGTGCTTATGTTCCATAATAAGGCACAGTAGCCAATAAAATATCAGCAGGAGCTATCTCTTCCAGTGTAGGAGATCATTCCACTCAAGATGTGGAAAAAGGGATGTTATGCAGAAGCAAGAATGAATACAAATCAGTCATGAATGCACAGGAAGACAGCAAAGAAAGCACAACTGACAAGATAACGAAAAACATGCCTGCCATGCAAGTATCTTCTGATTAGTAAATGGGAACCTTGTTTCTACACCTACAATAAATAGACAATAAGATCCACCTACAACAGGTTTAATTCATCCAAACTAGTTCATGAGTAAGTCTTAATTCCTACAGAAAATTTTCTTTTGAAATGGATGGCTCCTTGTGTATTCTTGAACCAGATTCCTCAATGTCACACTGTTAATCTCTACTGACTCATGAACATAGCTTTGTTCTTTCTCTGACATAACGATAACCGAAATGTATTATTATGAACAAAATAAAAACAATTTCCCAAAACTACCAACATACATAAGATTCCATTGCTTAAAGAGGGCGTATAATTTGGACTGTTTGTTTCAGTGCAGTTCTTACAGGCTGCACTGAGTAGGCACGTACAACTCACAATTTACTTCCAAAACATCCCCTTAGGAAAAGATCCTCCAAAAGACTTCCTAAATGCTAGTTTGTACACTATGTGTTTTAATTAACGTACAGAAAAGAAATTACCATTTAGATAAGATAATGCTCCCCAGCCACCCCACCTTTGCATTCTGAAACTCTGCCAGGTTTCTCAGCCCCTCATCCACTCATTATTTATTTCTAGCAATCCTCAGGCCTGGTTAGCCTTAATTCAGCTGCAGTTGGAGAGTTTCTCCAAGGCAGTCTCTTCAATTCCAAAGTGCATGAACTACTTAATTTGAGTGCTCCGTGATTAAAGTACTTTAAAAAGAGAAAATACTGCAGGAAATGACAGACCTCATACTTGCTTATGTGACTGCTCCAACAGCTGTATGGACAGAGTGATCTGCACACGTATGTGCAGCCCCAGCTGCAAGTACAGACACCCAAGGGACGACACCTGAGATATTCTCAGTCTCCTGACAGAAATTTCAGAGCTCACATGCCAAAGTTCGGGAACCCACAGCAGAAGGTGTCATTGGCGTTTGAAACATCAAAGCCAGCCGAGCTCTTACACAGCAGCCATGCCTGCAGTAAAGACTCATACAGATTACGGGACACAAAAAGATACACACTCTAGTCATGGAAGTATTAATGAGATTTATAACCACTTCTCACAGACAATCCGTTATTCCCCAGTTCCGTTCTCCACTCCTCCATCATGATGTGCATCTTCTCATTCAGCCAAGTGCAGGAAGTCCCTCACCCCCTCTAACACCTGCCTATTTCTGGCCTTCTGTAAAGCAATCCTGCAGTAAATGTCCATTACCAGCAGAGAAAAGTGGCAAGTTTCTATGGCAAGTTTCCTAACCAACTGAGAGACCATGCAATTTTTCATTCACTGGAGACTCCATGTCCAAAATGTACAAGTGGATAACTAACAATTAATAATTTTGGGGCAGATTTCTAGACTATGATGGGAATCTTTCTCAAGGTGAATTTTTTAAAAGTGTGGAGGAATCAAGGAGGGTTCCGCAATCCTGTGGCTCCTGCCACACCTGACAGGCTCACTCTAAAAAGTTGCTCAAACTCTCCTTTTAAGGCAGGGGTACTGGTGCTCACCCAAACCTACTAAAAGGGATGCTTTGGGATTTAATTAGACAATGCTTGAAAGTATTTTGAGAGTGAGAGGTGCTGTATGTGGCTCAGAGTTATTATCACAATCCAAGTAACTTACTATTCTCAAAAAAACATCACAGTTTTTGAGAATTAAAAAAAAATGATCTAAGGGGTCTGGTTTAGACACATTAAATTTAGACACTGAATATCACAGGGCCAAGGTCTCTCATTTTTATTTTCTGTCACGTGCCATACCAACTACGGAAAAGCACTGCCTGAATAAACTTAGGTATCGTATACTTCCATTACAGTAACAAGCTTATGAAGTCCTAAAAAATGGAAATGGTTTTCCTTGATAACTGACCGAGAGCTTCAATTTTAGTGAATGAAATACTGCATAATGACACTTGCATGGGCAAAGGCAAAGGGAATAACCCCAAACTGAACAATGAAGTATTCTTTTTTGTTAAATGAATACCTCAGTACTGAGTAGATTTAAACTTTTAGAATGGGTGCTCAAGTTTCATTTTTATTACTTTTTGAGCCCCTCAGATAATGCAATATACGAACTCATTCCATCTCACTCAGAACTGGCAAGCAGGATGCAAAAGTGTGACAGAATGGACTCTAGAATTTCTTACAAATACAAATAACAAACCTAAATGAAAGCCATGAAAGTGGCAGAACCAAAAAACTCCACCCACCAAAAGGTGACATACTTAAAAGCTAGAAAATGCTGCATTTCAGTAGATTTAAGTAGTCCTCCAAATCTCAGTTTCCACAGTTAATGCACTGAATAAAGCAAGAGACTAATGGAAAAAAAAACTCCCACAGGTTAAGCAATTATATAATAAGAGGATCTGTATCCTAAAGTACACATAACAGGAGAGCTGAATTAAAATTGCATGGAAAGATATAAGCTTATTTTTTTTCCAGCCTATATTTGACTTGTAGGAGACAAATCACTACCAATAGCCAATTAACGTAACTGACAGTCAGCTTTGTCAGTAGAATGCATTACGGAAGAACAGCAGCCTGGCAGGGTTCGGCAAGTGAAGAAGAAATATGACTTGTGAAACCACCATCACAAAGCAGTGCAGTGAAAGCTGGGATGAATCTTTGTGTTGGTATAACAAGAACAGCGTGTCAAAATCTTCACAAACTTCAGCATTTGCTCTGGTTGCATGAGAATTAGCTAAATCTTGAGTCATTTAAGAAACTTAGCACTTGATGTAAAACTGTTCCCTGCCAGTTCAGGGAATCCAAGCACAGAAAAAAAGTACACCTGAATCCTCAGAAAGGTGTCTCAGATGCATTTCTAAAGACATCTTTAATACTGGTTTACTCCAATTAGTCCTCATCAGCTGGGTTCTCCTTTCACAGGTCTCCAACATTGCTTTTTAAATTGCCTCTTTTCAAAACAGTAGCTGCTCACAGGAACTGTGGGATCAAACTGACAGTTTCCTTTTAGAGAGGCCACCTCGCTCTGCCCCTCGAAGGGGCCTCCTGGCCCTGGCCAGCTGAGGATCACCACCTTCCCCAAGGACTGACTTCCCCACGTGGACAGTCTCCTGGCCAAAGGCAACTGCCGCCTTCCAGCGAGCAAGGACAGCAGGAAACTCTTGTTTATTACTTTGCATGCAGTCTGCATACCTGAAGGTACTTATGATACAGGCTTTTTTTTGCTTCTGAATGACCAAATGTCATGCCTGCAGGGAAGAACTACCATACGCTTCAGCTTGTGGGCTTCCTATGTAAAGTCAACAGCATGTCCTTTCCTGCTTTTTTGTTAACAAATACTGGAGAAACAACCTAAATGAAGAAACCAGGTGAGCTGAGGTTGAAAGAGATACCTGTAATACAACAATGCCTCAAGTCTGCAGGGTGCTGCACTTGAGCACATCAGGCAGTCCCTAAAAGCAGTGTAGATGGCTGTTTTAATCAGCACACATATAGAAGTGGAGGCTCACAATGCCAACTACAGCTGCCACAGTGATTCATGCACTTCATGTCCAACCCTCATCTAGTTACTTGTGAAGTAATATATGTATCATAAAAACGTGTGGAAAGCATGGTGGAGGGGTTACACATTCACAGACAAGGGTGCTCACATGAGTTCAGAGTTCAAAATGAAACCAGAGCTAGTAGTTTCAAACCTGAGTTTTCCAAGGCGACAGACAGGCAGCACTGCCGAAGCTCCACTCCCCTTTCAGGACCCTTGGCCAGGGGCTACAATGCTTGGGGGTGTACCCTGAACTGCAAGTTATGGGCTGTTCAAAAGAGAAGTTTTAAGATTCTTTTACTGTCTTGTGTCTATAAAGCTGTCCCTCCTCCTGTCAGGCTTACAGAGTGCATTCCCTTAAAATACTATGTGGAAAAGAATTTCAGCTTATAAAAGAGGTTTACCACCTGAATAAAACCTCTAGAGAAACTGTAAACTGTTTTTATGTAACTTTGAAGATCTGTTCCTAAGTTACACTTTTTTCCTTATTATTATTATTAAACTATCTTTCAGTGGAAAATATTATCATTCCACTCCAAGTACTGCCTACATCTTTATTTGCTCAGATAAACTACAAAAAAACCCACCAAAAAAATCAAACCTCCAAAACCCCCAAAAAACAAAACCCTGAGAAAAAAAATGAGAGATGCCTTTAGTTAGACTGGTAGCTCACTAACATCATCTTAAGTGGTTTTACTCAATCTGTAGATTGCTGAACAGCTGTTCAGTGGTCTCGTGTACCAGTCTCATTCTGGACCTCTACATTTCATTTTCACCCTCTAGATTTAATATTTCTTGTTCCAGTTAATCACAGAGAAAGTAAAACATCAGTGAAAAACTCAGGAATGTTTGTTTTATAATCTCTGCTGGCCATCCTCCTAAGAGTAAAAACTAAGAGCTACCTGAAAGAGTTTAACACGTGTCACTCTTCAAGAAAAACATCTCCATGTAGACAGAGGGGCATCTCTAAAGATAGCAGTCAAATCATGGAATGTTTACAAAATAAATCATGATGTCATGGACGTATATGCACTTGCAAGTCTGGCAAAAGAGTAACTGCTGATCCTAGGAACAAAATTTCAGAAGGATTAATTTCAGAAATCTTCCAGTAAATTTGGATCCTGTCCTTCAGAAGTAATTGGAGCCCTGCTAGCCCCATCGTGACTGAATCGAAAAGCCAGCGAGTCATGACCTTGCAGCACTGTGTGTTCACTGGGTTCTGTCCCCATCCAGCTCTGCCCTGTCTCATTCCTGCCTCTGAGCATTAAGCTGTTCAACAGATGGTATGGGGAAGTTAAAGGGTTTGCTGGGTATTCTGAGAATCATTTTGAGTGGAAGGGCCTTTCTGTACGGAACTGCCTGCTGAGCACCCATGTCATACACAGGTAGCCTACTGTCCAAAGTAAGAACAAGTGTCAGTGCTGTATTCTGCACCACTCGTGTCAAACCATTTACTCAGATGACAATTCACATGTTTAAAGCCTCATCTTTTTACAAATAATACAGTGGCTTCATTTGCACAGGGAGAGTAGAAAGAGCTGTATTAGTGCAAGACACTGTAAACCATTTCAAGGAGCAGCTAAATCACAGACACAGTAAAAGGAACTATCTAGGAAAGCCAAAAAGCAAAACCAAATAGCCAGAACACCTCATAGATGGACTCCAACCCAATAAAATAAAAAAATATATGAAATTCTTCAATTTCTTAATCAATCATGTATCTTGGCCAGCATTTGCTAATTTATGCTTTTAAGCCACTAACTCATTTCTACAAGGAGATTGAAAATGCAGACCTAGCTTGTGGTTTATCAGTGACCAAGGCAAGTTGTGTTATTATTATTTAAAAAAAACAAAACAAAATAACTCTCCTCTCTCATCAGCAAAATTTGCAAGAGACAGATCCAGAAGTATACCTTGACTTCCTTATAGAGACTTCATGTAGTAAATAAGGTGTCTGCTACCTAAGACACAGACAGAAACCTATCTTTGGTAATAGAGTAAGTTGTTATGGACAGAACGTCAACATGAATTCATGGTCGCATAAGATTAAACAATTTTCTTTTAAAAACAAAACAAATTTTATAATGTACTTTGTTTATTTAACTCCAAACTGCCTCAAGCATTAGCAATGTCAACTGTAGTCACCAAAACTTGAACTGTTTGAAGGGCAGCGGGGAAGAAAAATCATTAGGGGAATAATTTCAGTTTTGCTCCAGAGGACTGAAAGGAAGAACTGACAGAAACACAGAATACCGAAGAGAAAAAAGTGTTTATAGAGCTTGCAAACCCTAAGCTTGAGATACTTGAAGCACCATTACGGATGATGAGGCCTAGGCTGAAAGTCACCCCCCCACAGACATGTCAGTGCTCCTCAGGGTGCAACCTCCCTTGCCTACTGGGAAACTCAAAGGGATCTGATATGAGTATTTCACTGAACCTGAGAGGAATCTTTGACAAGTACCTTTACAAGCACAGAAATAGGTGTACCTATCATTTTACCTGTGTGTGTGTGAATTGATAATGGTATGAATGTTACTATCCCAAATCTACAGGTAAGCCATTGTTGTAATTGTAGTGTACCCTACTGAATCCCTTTGTACATGGTCAAGTACTCAATGATTAAGTGCTGCCAAACCCTTTTGCACCTTTATCTTTGCATCCGTATCCTTTGCACCCTTACCCCCTTTTGCATTCATGGCTTCCATGCAAATCATTCTAAGTTGCTTCTAATTTGATCCTCCTTCGTTTGCTTTAACCCGTGTAGTAGGCAATGGACTTACCCTTGCCATCCAGCTCTGTAAAGCTGTAATTTCACAAATTCATGTTATACTCTACTTTTGCCAATACCTTCGATGATGTTTCTTTAAATGGCCAAACCACTCATTCACGACAATCAGAATGGGGTAGATGCACCAAATCTTTAGCACAAAAAGGGAAATTTTTCTCCATAACTGTGTACTTTGTACATGTTCAATACATTAGATCACTACATATACTGATATTTAAACGGATTTATTGATATATACACACAGGCAAAGAAGTATTTGTACACAAGCAGATGGTCAAGTGGGTCTGGGCTTAGCTACTTTTTCATCTCCAAGAGAAATCACGTATTCTCAGGAGAAACAAGTTACTTAATGTATTACTATCAGAAACTGAGTGTTGAAACTCAACTTGTGGTTCACAAAGCAGAATTTCCTATTTAAATATAATGAAAAATGATGTGTATATTCACACAAAATAAATAAACTGTGTTTAAAAGATGCAAAGCATGGATGTTGAAATATAAAAATGAAAGCTATGCCAGAAATGTTGTTAGTATCTTGATTCAAAACAGGAGTGTATGTAAAAAGCAGGACTGGAATTTCCCATCACTGTACGAACAATTTTAATTCCAATTTCACCTTATCCTTCTTGTGCACTGGAGAGCAGAATAACAGGCTAGACACAGAAATAAATATTGTCAGAGCGAAACAGAATTTATTACCTTTATTGTATACAATTCCAAACACTGTGACATGCTAACCTATAAAGAGAAAAGAAACTACGAGAAATAACGTGTAGATGAAGCCAAAGATCCTATAATCCTATTTCCCAGTTGATGGAGGTTGTCCTAAAACAATTTAAAGAAAAGCTGCATTTTCTGTCCTAACTTGTGATCAGTATTAAATGCATTCAAGAGAGGTTAAATTCTTTTACAGTCTAAAAGTCTTACAGACTCTTATACTTGTAAGAAAACGAGTATATCCCACTCTGCTGATTAGAGAGGACTGTTTTGTAAAAATTTGTCTGTCAAGATCCAGGTGCAACTTCGCTTTCTTTTACAAAGGGTGTGAGGAAGAAGTGCTGTATAAAGTAGGTTAATGTTCACAGTCTCCTATCTTGGCAGGTGTACTTCTAGTAGTTTGAAACCTGTAGTGTAAAGCACTACTTAGCCCAAAGGATGCCCTAGCTTTGGTTTTGGGGTTTCTGAACAGACTGTACTTCTCCTGAAAAAGAAAAAAAATCCTGCCTTCTTTCCTCTTGCAGTCCCAATTCATTTTCTAGTCTATTATCAATTTCAGGAAAATCAAATTATGAATTCATAGTTGTAAGAACAAACTCGGCCATCCCAGACCTCTGCATACTCTCAAGTGTACAGCTGAAGAATTTCTAGTGGCAAGATTTATTCCAATATCTGAAACCAATGGATCTTTTCATATTTAGCTTAAATAAGGCATAGCAGCGAAATGTGCAAGCCACAGACCACCCAATCAATTTAAGAGAGCCTCTACTTTTTTCAACACTTCAAATAAAATTAAGCTCTCCTAGTGATATTCCATTTCTCTTAATTTGTCAATCTTTGGATACTTAAGAAGTGCCTTGTATACAATCAAGAACTTACCAGCAGAACAGAGATCTGCTCTGACCGACAGGAAGAAATTTCTAGCATGTTAGAGAGGAAAAATTATTGCCAATGTTAACCGTGACCAACATTACACAGACAGTATACATGAAAACTTGCAAGACACAAACATTGCTCGGACTTGATCACCATCACTGTCCCGTAATTTTCTTCTTTTTACTAGTTAGGAAGCTTTGGCTTCCCCAGGGATCCAAAACCAGGTGACTGCCCATCACACAAGCAGGTCATAGCAACAGAGCATCTTAAAAATTCCTAGACCTTCTGTTTTCATTTTCCCAATATAGGTCTGGCACAAGAAATCTGATGTAGTCAAGGAACAGCCCGACATGACAACAGCGTTCCCCTGCTCATAGCAATCTGCACATCACCAAAACTGCTCATAGCAACACAACTGCAATAATATTCTTATTTTAGTTATCTCCATGTAAAGCACAGGCTTATGCCTCTCTTGTAGCTGTGCTCTCAGACTCTGAAACTATGAAAGCCAAGATTGCTTCTAATATCAGCCACCTTCACATTTTAGGAATGCCAAACATTCACAGGCTCTCAGCACGGAGCATATGCTCCAGCTCATCAGCCCAGAGATTTTGATGGCAATAGTCACAATAATGTCCCAGTTACAGAAAATAAATCTTTCCATACTCTACCATTTTCCAAGTTACTATAAAAATTTTACCACTAATTTCTAACTGTGATTTGTTCAGAGAACGACTCCTATGAAATGGGATCTAACAGGTGGTGTGCTACATTCCTGTCACAGGCTGCTGAAATTTCCTGCTCTAAGCCCCAGCCTAGCCAGAAGTGGCCTAGCCCCAAATTTCACTTAGAGGAAAGGTTTGACACCAGTTGCTGCCAGACTTGTCTCCGTATCGGCAGTGATCACAGCCAGTACCCTCCCCAGCTACATGACGGCCCCTTAGGAGATGCTCTCACTGTGCCACCAGGCACCCAGTAAACCTGGATGCAAACAATCTCAACAGGCAAACAGCCCTCACTCTGAGCAGACTACAACTCCTGGCATGGAAAGAAAAACACTGGAGGAAAAATATTTGGCAGTCCTAGTAAAGGAAAAAATCACTGAACAGGAACTTGTCATTTCTCTTGCTCGATCTAGTCTCCATCTTCCTTCACCCAGCTCAAACCCAAGAGCACCACAGTCAGTTTTCCATTGGTAAGTCAGTCCCATATGTGTGTTTGTGGGAGGAACATGTCTCTAGACAAAAGCACCTGTGCTGATGCCTACAGAAGGTCAGTCACAGAAAACACTTTCCCTAAAAAAGCTGAGATCAGCTACTGGCAATTTAAAGGAAGTAGATTCTAGTGTTCAAACTGCAAAGTCATAGCCACATCACCTGCAGGACCAAGCTGAAAATAGACTAAAAACAGATCTGAAGCCATTTAGCAGCACCCTTGGAGAAACACTACCTGTAGGTTACCTCAGCATTGAACTGCCAGGGCAAGGACCATTCAACTCCTCACCTCCTTCATGCCTCAGGGGTAACCTCCCTGATCTTGTCTTTCCTACACTACAGCACTTACTGAGGCAGCCAGGCCAGCCCTGCAGGAACTTGCAGCAGCAGCAGTTACTTCTCTCTCTGGTGTGTTTTGCCAAGAGCTGTTTTACTGCTACCACTCACACAGCAGTTGACACTGAAGGTAGAACAGGTGAGCAGACCTGTGCCCAGAACCTCTGCCCAAGGTTAATACTGTGGTAGGACTTGCCTTGCAGCATTCATCCACACTCTCCAGTTGTCAAGGGAAGTAAACAGTCAGTAAACTTCATCTTGAGTCACTCAGACATAATAATTTCAAAAGTCACTACACAGGACTGTTACAAAATAAGCAGAGTTATCTGTAAAGATAGTAAAGACACCCATGCAGATATAAAACATAAGTTACATAAGTTTAAACAGGTCAGGAATTTAACTTATCTTTGTGTACTCTGCAACGTGATCTACCATGACCGAGACCTGTCTGCCAGAATTCTGTTTTCTTCCTTCTCAACTTCAGAGACCAAAGGTAGCTCAGACTTTTTGGTCACATGAAACAGAAACAGCCAGAGGTCACATTTCCTTACTAATGACTCTAATAGCAATGTTAGCAGGACCACACTTTAGGCACTTAATAAATAACAGCTTTTGCCATGTTTTACACACTCAACTACAAAAATATGAATAAAAAGACTACATCCAAACTGCACAGCTATATAAACACCCTACACAGAATGCACAGCTAAAAACATCACGCCAAAGTCACCACTTCTGTATGAATCTCTACAAAATTCAGTTGTTCATTGGGATTTTTTTATTGACTGTACAGTGCTAAGGCCATTACAAAATCCTCTCACAAACAGGAGCCCTTCCCAGCACCCTCAGGACCCCAGCAGCCCCACTAGGACTTTACCCACTTTCCCAAACAAATGAGAGCTCTGCTGTTCAAATTACTCCCTTAGGGACACACTGCACAACCCCTCTGACTTAATTTTATTTCTTCAATAATACCACTGGAAACACACTGAATGCTAATAATAAATAAATTATTCAAATATTCAGTCTCTACAGAAGCACCATGTGAATCATCTTCCTGAAAAGAAACTCCTGAAGACATTGTCAGGTATCCTTCACGTGTGTGGGTAAAAAAAAAAAAAAAAAGAAAAAGTTGATTTAAATAATTATGCCATGTGAATGAAAAGCGATTTATTTTAACAAGAAGAGATAGTAGCTTTGCTGTTAATTCAGTAAGCTGACCCAAACCAAGTCACCAGCAAACAGAGCATGACTGTCACCATTGTTTCAAAGACAGCGGAATGGCAGCTCAGGGAAGTAAAAGTTGAAGAGAAGATGTGATGAAGCCAAAAGGTTTAGTGCTCTGCTGATGAAAGTAACTACATTGGAACTAGACACTCAACCCCCCAGATCGCTGCACAGTCCTTTTCCAAGTGTATCTGATCTCAGAGTAAGGAGTTCAACTGGGGGGAAGGAAAAACAAACCAAACCCCAAAATACACTTCCCTGCAAAAGCTAACGGACAGCTCTGCTGCTTTTTACAGTTATGTTCCCCCTGTTTAAAGTTCTTCCATTAGCGGAGCATTGGAATATGATGCAGAGCCAATATTCTGTAGACTGACAGCTCTGGGCAGTGAAAAGCACCATTACTATCCTCATCTCACAGAGCACAAAATCAAGAAATTTCAACCCCAAAGCAAGAAAATGTATTTAGATTCTTGGGAACATGAGATGTCCAAATATGCATTAAGAAATTAATGATTAGTTGGATTTGGGCCTTAGAGTCTTGCCCAAGACTGTGTTATAGATCACAGCACCTAAATTTACCAATCCTAAGGCTGGATTATCCTGCATTGCTTTTGGCCTTTTTCTTATGGCCACCATGACATTTAAGTATTATACAACATTAAATTATCTGTAATAGATACGCTACCTTGCCATGTTCTTTTTGTTTGCACCTCTAGGCAGTAGATGAAATGAGAGCATTTCTCTCCAAGGTTGGTTTTCTTTTGAGATGTGACATGAAATTCTGAAGGTTAAACGCACATGAGACTTGCTGAAGTTTCTTGTCTTTCAGCTCTCACCCGTTCCTGCTTCTCCTCAGTCCTGTTAGCACCACAAGGTGCAGATACCTTGTGTTCCAGGATGGGCTGTACCTTTCCCCTCTGTGCCCAGGACTTGCACCTGTTCTGCTTGCCCACTGGAAAGAGCAGATGAACTGAACTTCCACCAGGAGAAAGAAGCCCACTGTGCTTGCAGGGCCTCCTGGGTATTTGTTGGCAGTGTTGACAAAAACATTACAAATTTTCACGTTATTAGAGAGAAAATGCATGTGGCTGCATGCACACAGGCATCTTCTCTTAGTGAATTTGTTGTCAAGTTCCCTCTTCAAAGTAAAAAACCAACTCCTCCCAGCTTCTCCGGAGTAAAGGCTGAGTAGTTGGTGTGGGCAATACTTGTCCAAAGAAACGGGGCCCAGCTGTTGTTACATTCTTACCCTAATGCCACTATTAATATAAAAACATAGGCTGGATGTCTTCACTTGCAAGAGTGAAAGTTTCTAACTCCCCTTTCAAGGGAAATAAGCAACAAATGCCCCTTTTCTGCCTCCTCCCTGCTGGTTTATTTCCACCTCAGCAACTGCTTCCATTAATAGCTAACGCTTAGAAAGGTGAAGTCCCAAATCTGCTCTCTCATTTCTTACAAATACTTAATGGGAAAGAGATTGAATGGTTTGTTTGGACATTTCAAGGATTCTCAAGCTTATTAAAGAAGAAAAAGATCTCTGTACAATCGTATGCACATGTTCAAAATAAGCTGGTTCCTCATCTTTTTATGTAGGACATCTCACTTCTGGTCTGTCTACAGTTCACATAAAATAAACTTTCCAATTAGGCAATTTTCTAGCTCAAATAACTCACCATTCTCAACTAAGAATAAAGTGATCCATGTGCTTTGGCACTTTCCTTAAAGTCTCACATTATGACCAGGTGTCACACTAAAACGTGAAAGCCACCAACCTGGACTGAAGGCATTAAGGGTCAATGGAGTAGCAGTGCCCAGAGTTTCCATTTCTACTCTGCAACAAACTGAGGAGTCTCCATCTCCCGCTGGTTTTGGTGACACCTGACCCTGTGAAGACAATGTCTTCCAACTCTTTCCTGTCAGAGCTTCTCACAGGTGGTGCCAGCTACAGCCATGGCAGCTGGACCACGGCAGATTGCACATGGGCTGCTGCAAGTATCAGAGAAGTGTCCCTCTCATATAGTGATTTCCCAGAGGAGAAGAGGATAAGTCATCCCCAGGTAAGCATCCTATCCCTTGCTCTGTTCTGGAGCATGAGGATGCCTATTATCTGCAGCTGCCAGCAGAGAAAGAACTAAGCAGCCTGTGAGATCTCAGGAGGGCAATCCCTCCTTTCTCAGGCTCCCTTGGCCAAGAGGGACAAGAGGCCACATGCAACACCTCACTCCTCCCCTTCTGCATTCTCAAGGGGAAGAGTTTTTCCAATCTTTCCTTTCCATCCTCATTAAAAGAGAATCATGGCTTCCAAGGAAAGCCATGCTGTCTGAATTCAGTTCACTGACTGCGGCAATCCAGTTTGCACGTGTGAACCCAGGTCAGCAGGATCTCTGAAGAAAGAGTTCGTATCTTTGATGTAACATCCACAGGTAGCAGATTTAAATCATGCTGATTGTCGGAAGAGGAAGTGGAGGACCTTGCTGACACAAGAAAGCAGACAGCATGGCAAGGATTGCCGCTCTACTTTCAGCAGGTCAGGCACATCAGGAAGGGGGACTATCAAGTCTCAATGAGGATGCCCGTCTCCATTTTTTTTTTCAACAGCAATAGGGACTGGATGACCCAGGTTCATTTTCCTTCCCCCGATGACGAAGACAAATCAAGACAGAACAAATTTGATATGAAAAGGCATTGTAATATGCTGCATTTAATTTATTAAAGTGTGAGGACAAATAAGATAAAGAAGGAGTAGTAACTTTGTTGTTTTGGGGGTTTTTCCCTCAAAAGGGTAGTTATATCTTTAAGAAACTAAATGAAACCCCTCCACAGTCCAGTTACATCTTACAGGTAGCACTCAGCCACTGGAATTTTTATAACTGCTGCTAAAAGGTAATCTGAAGATGTATTTCTAGTTTATTCAATAAGAATGTCAGACATATTGACAGCAAAACAGTTTTATTATTACCACTGATCTGTGAGCAACTGCATGCTCAAGTCTGTAACATGAGCTTAACACCCAAGATCAGAGTAGAGGCAGTGAAACTGCCCTTTTAAGAACACCATATATTAGTTTTAAGGTCTTGAAGTTAATGTGACTATGGCCCCACCTATTTCCCCCAGTATAAGCTCCTGAAGAGTTTAGAATATGTCTAAATATTTTGCACCATAAAGATTTTTTCCTGACATATATTCTATTATATAAAAATGAATGTATTATGACAGATCAGAACAGAAAAAACAGCGGGAACAAAGGCTCTCCATGCAGCAGATTTTAAAAAAATTAAGCCATGATTTGAAACAAACACACAATATGTACAACAACAAGCTACAGAAAACCAAAAACAAAAACAAAAAAAAAAACAAGAGAAAAAGGAAAGCAGCAAGAGCAAAAACCAGTTTTATATAGAAATCCTGAAGGCTAGAACACAACAACTTCCACGGATACACAGGTAAGTTTTGAGAGAAGACATCAGAGTCTGGTAAGACTGAAGGTCCTACCTACATTAAGCTCTGCACAGGACTTCTTGAGAAGACCAAACAGCATAAGGACATAGGGAGCAACCGTCACAGAGCGCAAGGAGTTCACAACTTCCAAAAGCACCTATGCAGGTGACTTACTCAACACAGGCTAACTGGTTAGAGAGTTAATGCTAAGAGCAACAGTACCACGATCCTCACAAAAGAACCTAAGGCAGCTACCTTGTATCTAATAACATCATAGGCAAAAAGAGAATGGCATAAAATCTTTTATATTCTTTATATTTATATTTCAAAATTCTTCAAAAAATACAAAGACAGCCAGAAAGTAACAGAGAATTAATCCTGCTCATGTCAAAAACATTAAGGACAGAGAATAGCTACAATGAATTTTAGCCTCCCTTTCTCTTCCTCGGCTATTTTGAGGTACACAGATAACTGTTTTCTCAGTCACTTTCTCAGAAGAGATAGGTTAAACTCTTTACAATGGTTAAGATTACTTCGCCAAATAGTTCTGATATAAAATGAACGGAACCCAGGAGCATCTACAAGTCTTCTTGGCTAAAAAAAGCCCTACTTACATTGTGGAAGTTTTTCTCTTCATTCCTCAGACCGGAAAAAGAACATTTTTCTTAACAACTCAAAAGAAATGAGGTGTGACAAGTGCACATGAATATCACATTTATTAAAATTACGGAATTATTCTGTACTATTGTCTATAACACAGTGAACATTCTTTTTGAACACAGTAAAACAATTGTGAAGTAAAAATAGTTTTAAATCCCTTTGTTACCTCAACTTTTGCCAATCAAAAGGCAGTACTATAACTTGAAACCGATAATTGAGTCAATTTTTCATTCTCCTGTTTGCATTAAGCTGAATATAAGCACTGGAAAAAGACTTCAGATGGTCATGTAACATAGGTACTGACAAACATCTACACCTACTGACCACATCTCACACCTCCCTGCACTGCTACCATTCCTCTACACAGGTCTTCTGGAAAAAGACACTCAGAAGCAGCAAAGTAGTGGATGCACTATTTCCGTGCAACCTGCTAAAGCCTATACGTTAAAGAGTCTATTGTAGGGAAAAATCAAAAGACGGAAAGGAAGGCTTGGCTGATTTATCTTCTTGCTTTAAAATTATAACCAGAAAGTGTTAAAAGATTACTTTAATGAGGTTTTTCCTCATACTCTCTCATCCTTCCAACCTCAGTTGTATCATACATATTGTAGTCCAAATTGGCTGTGTTTTCTGCTTGAAATGGCAACGCAGAATGCCAGCTCAGTTAAAGCTCTGTTTGGCTTTGTTAGTTGCTTGAAAAGGCAGTCATCTCTTTTCTCTATTTCTTTAATATGTTGCAAAGTTTTGGGCTTTTAGATTTTCCATCCCAATTTGGAAGGCAGAAGAGGGTAGAGCAGAAGACGGTAGAGAACAGTATATTCTTTATTGTGAGAAGGCTTTATGCAACAACTGAGATAGGGAGGACTACAAGAATAGCTGTTATTAATTCCTGGTATCTTGCACCTTAAGAAAAGGTAAAACATATCTGCCATACGGACTTGAGAGAGCAAGTTTACATTTTATGAACTCAGATTACAAAGACCATATACGTGCAGATACCCATTTAAAATCAGAATTATTGAAAAAATGAAACAAATCAAGTTATTTCACAATAAGTCTTTTTTCTTACAAAAAAATTTTAAAAATCTAGTGCTTCTCATTGGGAAGAACTAAAGGTAGCAGATCTATCTGATCAAGACTAAAGCCAAAAGCTGCTAAACTCTACAATTCATACCATCTCCTAGTGTTAAGAAATAATCTGAAGGCTTCAATGTATTTAAAATTCATTTGAACAAATCTCAGCATAGATATTAAATAGAATTATGCAAATTTTTAGATATGTGCAAGGAATTCACTTGAAAAATATTCTCAGGTAAACCTCAGATGCTGGATTACTTTGGTGTGTAAAAGGTAATACTGCCTGACAATGAATTATTTGCTTGTGTGCCTTGTCATGAGTAAAGCTCCATCCTAGGTGATTTGGAGAAATGCTCCTGAGAACATTATATAGCATTTTCTGTCAGAAGAAAGACCAGAAAAGTCTTGGCACCAGGAGAATGAACACAAAACTGAAACAATTTATGGATAAATCCTTGCAAAGACGATAAAACAATCCTCAATGGTGTAAGTTAATTTGCACCACAGAGAAACACTCGCAGTCTGGGGACACAGCCTTCTGTGTTCCTAAGACACCTCAATTAAGAGTGATGTACTCAATGGCAGAAATATAAACAGACATAGCAGTGAAAAACTATTTTAAGAAGTCTGGTAAGATAGACTGAAAATTTTCAGCTATCAAAACTGCAGTCATATAGCTTCTGTTTATGTTGTCCATACAACAGAAATTTGATATTTAGCACTGTTCTATGAATATAAGCACTGTTAAATATGGCAGCTTTCTTGAAACAAACACTCTGTCACCGTTTTCCCTACTACATCATGGTTACCTACCTTCCGGTACCTTTTGCTATCAGCACAATTAAGGAGTAAAGAAAAGGATCTCTCTCAAAGAACAACCTTGTTTCATCCACAGAGCTAAAAGCGGTGTTCCTGGAACATTTCCTTCTGGGCACTCTTTATCCACACAAAGGGGGGAAAACCAAAAAGCCACCCTTTACCATATATTACAGCAAGCAATTTAATGATCTGAGGAAAGGAAAAAAGCAGCGACTTTCACAGACTACACTCACTGTACGTGGTAAATCGTCATTTTCAAGGCACCAGATGCGCAATAAAGGAGACAGGGTAAAGGAAACAAAAAAACATTTGGTTATTTCTTGCCAAGTAAGTATCAAAAAAAGCTGTGCAATTTGCAGAAGTTATTTGTCAAGTAGAACAGTTACTCCAAGATGTAGTATCTGTCACCTACCTTGTAGAAGGGCTCCATTTCTCTTGAAAAAGGTGCTTCCTGGCCAAATGGGTGGACCTGATGTGCTAAAGGGAATAAGAAACAAGTGTAAAGAAAATCACATTTGCATTATAAGTTGCAATTATAAGTTACTATTTGCATGAATTCTGTTTTGTTCTAAAAGCCAGTGTACCATCATGACACTTTTGCCTTCAAGCAAGGGTCTAAAATTTCCTGCTAAAAATAGGTTAATTTGATTCAAGACTGACATTCTCTTCACAAGGAAAAACCTCCTCAGCAGAGTACACACCCACACTCTCCTGGAGGAAGGGAGAAAAAAGCAATTTGGAATAAATAATAAAAAACCTCAAATCAATGTCAAAATTATTTACTGAATTCTCAGTACAGCAAAATATATGCCCTTTCCCAAAGGATACCTGCTAAAAACTCAGATGTTTTATGGCTTTCACTCAGCCATGACAACACGCTGCCTCAGCTAATGTGTCTGCCCAGGACAGTCCTGGCCAGACACTGGGCACTTCCCATGCTTCACCCACCAAATTCCCCCACCGCAGAGTCCTCTCACCACACCAGAAAACACAGCTCAACACATTGTCCTCCAGAACCAGCAGTGACAAATCTCGCCCTTTGCCGTGTGCCTGGTGACCACAGCGGCTCCTGCGAGACCCTGGCAGGGCAGCGGGCATGGGGGCAGCCAGGTGCCTGGCAGCTGCCACTGCCCACCTGAACCAAGGCCCTGCCCTGAACTCCACAGGGCCATGTCCCTCTTCTGCTCTGCCTCCTGCTCACACACCGGCTGCCCAAAGGTGATGGCCTCCGAGAGGCCTCTCCTATGACAACTGCAGCTGAAGGCAACAATATTTCAAGCACAGGAGAGGGAAGAGGAGCCAACACTGGTAGGATGATTTAAACCTTGTTTCCCTCATGCCTTGGAGCAGCCCCACAGTGCTGCGGGCAACAGACTGTGGAGCATCTGCTCCAACAACCCAGGGTGCTGGCGAGCCAGAGAATAGTGGAGCCTGTGAGGAAGCTTCCCTGCAGCAGCCACCTACCACCACCTCCCCCAGTGAGAGGACCGAGGTGAGGTGACCCTGCTCCTGCCGTGGCTGCAGGAGAGGGCAGGGCCAAGTCGTTATTCTACACTCCCCGCATCATCGCTGCGGGCATGGGCTGGGAGGAAAAGCTGGGCGCCCCACCAGAAGTGTGCCATTTTGCCTCTACAGTGGTAACGTGTTGGGATCAGCCTCTGAGGACCTGGTCCCTACCACCATAACTCGTCCCCCTCCTGTTTTCTCTGGAACACAGCTACAAGATACGGTGATGAAAAAAGCAGCAAAAATGAGAATCCACAGTAGTACTGAACAGACAGTGCTGACGTGGAGGCTGCCAGGGGGAAAGGAGTGGTGGGGGAATGACCCCAACCCAGCTGAGCCCATTGAGCTGAGCTGAAAGGAGCCCAGCCAAACCAAGCCCAAAGGAGCGCAGTGGAATGGCTGGAAAGTGGCAGCAACCCTGGGACTAACCTCCAGCACATCAGAGCAGTAGAAACAGCGGCACAGGCGCCTGCAAGGAACTGAACCCAGTGGAGCAGCAGCACAACCTGACATGGATGACCTAGCTTTTGGGAGGTTTGCTTGTCACTGTGTTTAGTTGTTTTGAGCTGGGTGGCAGAAAATGCTATCCACAGGAGTCCCCTCACCATCTTGCCCGTGTTCTCAACTACCACAGCATGGTAGGTTGAAACTGAGTTGATGGATGAGTTGCTAACCCAATAAGAGGGCTAGTAACGCCCCTGCAATCGCGTATTTATAGGGAAGCAAGCATGGGAAGTTTCTCTTTGTTTCTTGCCTCAAGGTCCGAGGAGTGGCTGGAGGACCCGGGCCCGGGCCAGGCCCTCCCTCCCCACCCCAGGGAGAGCTGTCCCAGCTCTTCAGGCAGCGTGTGACCAAGACCGCGTGGCTGAGATGATCTAAAGCCGCCGGGGCCTCACATGGATCCGGCAGGGCCGGTGGGGCACCCTTGCATCCAGCACAGCTCTCGTCAAAACCGAAGAAACACCACACACCACAGCCAACAAAGACTCCTTTTCTTTCAAGTCAGCGAGGAAGGAAGAGAAAGTAAAGTCACATGAAACAAAGCTGAACATGGTGACTTCAAGGTCAGAAACAGAAAGGAAGGGGCGAGACCATGTGGGATGGCAGCTAGATGGCGACGGGAGAAGAGGGCGGTTGTGCTTTTGGCGCTGAGCTTTAAAAATGCCTCTTGCAAGCAGTAGGAAAAACTTTAATCCATTTAAGAAAAATCTTGGGGGGATGAGAAGTTCTTGTGCAGCCTGTAATTTTAAAGAGAGGCCCATGCCAGGCCATACAGAAATTGTGGAAAGCTGTTAAAGAGAGGCCCAGGCCAGGCCACATATAGATATTGTGAGAAGCTGTTAGAGATTTGGAGCAGAGAACTTTTGCTTTCAGGCCAAGATAACTCATTCTTAAAAGATAAAAACCCCATTTTTTTTTTTCCTGTAGTCCATGACTTGGCAGCGTAGAAGGACTGCGAGATTCATGGGAAAGATACCTTTTTCACTTCAACAGATTGTTTTCCGGGTGGACTGTTGGTTTGTGAAAATTCTGTGGCACAGCAGAAGAACCTCTTTTCCTCAAGCATAAAAAGATTCTTAAAAGAAATGCAATTCTGACCAAAATCCCACGTTTTGTTCTGTTTTTCACTTGTGAGAAGTTTGTAGTGAAGAGGGAAGCACTGGGAAAGAAAGGTGTTTTAAGGTTTGCTTTGATTTCTTATAATTCCTTTTTTTTTCTTCACTTTTCATTCTGTTAATAGTAAACTTTTCTGTATATTGCAACTATTTAAGTGTGGACCTTGCTTTGCCCCAAAGTTTCTTTACATTTTCCTCAATAAATCCTTATTCCCCTCATGCATATAATTTGATTTTGTGTTTGGCGTTAAAACCAGTGTCAAGCCACGACACACAGGAACGCAAAGGAGCAATCACCATACTGCCTTTGTCTGGGGAAGCCACATGGATATGACCTACAGGGAGCATCCACCAACTTGTTTTTGTTTATGGTAGTGAATACCTTTACTGTGGATAAAATATCTTCTCTCTTTGTATACTTCTGGTATTAATAATGTTGTTGTTGTTGTGCATTTCTTATTCTATTGCTTTTTGCTTTCAGTAAATTGTTCTCTCAACCCATAGTCTCTGCTCTTGTCCCTCCCTTACTGGAAGAGGTAAAGGAAGAGGAGGGGCTTATTTGGAGTCTAATTTGCTGCTGGTGTTACAAGCCACCACACACTTTTCCTACCAGTGCCACTGACTGCAGTCCAGGTGCACCCCTCCTTCTCCTATGGCACAGCTCATCCTCTCCACGGCTGTCTGAAGATTGTGCTACCTAGAGCAGGAATGTCACCACCACTCCCACTCCTGCTGTGCGGGCAATCCTCGATGGGAGATGCTACCTGTAGGATTTTGCTGATGGGATCCAAGGGCTCAGGCACAGCAAGTATTTTAAAACCACAGTACCTGGGGGAAGTAACTATTTGTTACAGCACCATCAAGGCACATGGTAGAGACAGGCTGCCACAGAGTCTTTCCTGTGGTCAGGAAACAGGTTTCAAAATCCTCTACAGCTTGAAGACAATCACAGGTGTTCTAATATGCTAAGCTTTTACTGCAATTAGCATCATGAAACAATGCTACCAATATATAAATAATTGCCCTGTGCCCAAATTCAGGCACAATTTATAAGGAAGGGACTAAATATCCTTCAATAAGATTGCTGCAAGGCACTCTGCCTTTTTAAGGAGGTAATCCTTCCTCTATGGATGCGAAGTGTGAACCAAGCCCCACAATCCATTTCTATTTGAAAGCTACTTTTGTCTCCTCTTGAGTTGACAATTGCTACACAAAATGCAACAAAATGAAAACAGGTGCTGTCTATTACATTGACAGCATTAGCCAAGTTCTGATAAAATGCCATATAGAAAAAAAACATTGCTTCCACAACTATTCTGCAGATAGTCTTGTGTTATTACATAAAAAATTCACCATGTTAAAATAAGGACTGTATATAGATCCAAAGCAATTACATGAGTAATAAAAACCTTCAATACTCCTGAACAAAAAGGGGAATTGAGACAGAGAGAGAGGAAACAAAATGACCAAAAAGAAGTTAAGTAGGTCTACATTCTAAGTGCTGGAGAGCAAGGCGCACACACTTGTCTGAACACATGCTCACTTCATAGTGCTCAATGCAATCAATTGTTTGCATTCCTTATAGTAAGCACCTGCTCTTCAGTGTAGCTCCTCAACTCACAGGAAGGTCAAGAGCTGTTGAGGGCATTTACACTCCTGAAGGATTCACTCCTGTAACGTATGTTACAATGCATCAGAGTCCCGCACAGTCTCTGGAACAGGACCCAGCAGGCCACAAATGGAAAGCCATAGCATAGTCTTGATACTGTAGAGATTTGCCAATCAGAAACCACAGTATGGCAACTATATGCCTTTGAAAAGCCCAAGAGAAAAAAAAAAAAAGTGAAATTCTGAAATGACACTGCAAAAGAAATTCATGCCCAGGCTGTCATAAGTGGGTGGAAAAGGGTTAAATAAAGGAGTGGGAAAAGAGTATATATTTGAACAGACAAAATGTCTCCACTAGAGAAACAAAGCCATAGCGATTTACCTTATTTTCCAATTTGAAAAAAGGCCCAGGGCTCTCATAAAATTCTCCATCTGATTCAGCACAAACCCACATGAACTGAGAAAATTAACTGTGTCTTCCCTGGGAAGGAAGTTAAAGAATTAAAGCATGTAAATAATGTACTGCAGCGACTGTCTAGCCTTTCGAAACAACAAACTTCTGTGTTTGCAGGGCTTTGCTGAAATTTAGCTACACCTGATCTGTGTTTGATAAATTTTTTTTCTGTACCCAAACTTTTGCATGTGAAGTCTCAGAGAGCATTAATTATTAAAACATATTTCAAGTAGACAAATCACAGAATTGAACTATCTCTCACTTTAAAGTGTTCAAAAGCTGCTTCCTCTCTGTTCCAGATTAAGAAACCATTTGAAGAAGTTCATTCTTCTAAAGATCATCAATAAAAACCCAAAACATTTGTCCATCCCAGGCATTTTTTCAAACAAATTGTTTCTTCAGTGTAGCCTGTAAGCTATGAGAGAAGAGTGGCTGGTTCTCCTACAGAAGTAACAGTACATTCTGCATTTAGGCAAAATAAAAATGCAAAATCTGGGTTTACGGTTTTCTTTTGTAATCCATACCTGATATAAAATTAGTATTTATGCCATCAGCATTATTGATGGAAGAGTTTTTCCCCAACTAAACACACTGACTAAAGTAGTATCTCTTGGAAGAAAAGCAGTAGATAGTTTGAACTCTTATCTCACTGCAAAGAAACTTGGGGCCTAACACACTTTTATTATGCACACATTTGGTCTGGCCTAACTCCAAGAAGCAGATGAGCACAGGGCACTTGTGGGGGTGGGTGGAAGATGGACCTTGATCAACCATAACAAGCTGGTATTTCAAGCAAACATCTTGAAAGAACAATTTGTATACTTTATGAATTAGACAACACGTGAAACATCAACAGTTACCTGCCAAGGACCAATGGTTTGATTTTCAGAAAATACTATTGTTTGAAGCATACCCGCAGCCAACAGGATATCCAGGCTGCCGCAGTATTTGTAGCAAATGCATAAAACAGGATCCAGGGGTACAAGTTCAGATGCATCCAGTGCACAATCCACCTCTCTCCAAAGCACAGTCACTGGCACTGTGGCATCTGTGCACCACCACAGGGAGCAAATAAAGTATTCACAGGCTGCTGAAGCTGTATCTCAGCAAACTGACGGGGGATGGTGTCTAACTCCTGAGGAACTGGGAGCCACCTCTGATCAAAGCCCACCTTTCCCGTGGATGTGTCAGCAATTTTTAATGGCAAGTGGGACTTGATTTCCACTCAAGGCAAGCCATGAACTGTTCTTTGAAGACACAACTAGCAGTAAAGTTTGTTGTGCCACTGGGCCCCAGGCATGGGAAGCTTCTTGACTGCAGGGATTTTTCTGGGGAAAGGCTTTTCCATAAGAAAATGCTGCTCTGCTGAAATCTAAAACATTCTACAGGAATGTGTTGATTTGAACACTGTTTTTGCTGGAAACCAGGCCAATATGAAGGCTGTCCAGCCAGTGAGGGTTCATGGCAGCTGGCCAGCCCAACCAGGAGCTCCCAGGGCATACAGAAGCAACAATGTGTGTGAGCCTCCGTGATTAATTATTTCTATCAAAACGTATGGCGGACACTTATAAAAATCTTCAAAAGGTGCATAGGCTTCATGAAACTTAAAAAAGGAAACATAAATCTTTTGTCTTCTGGAATTCACATTAGAGCAAGGAGACTGCAGTCTTAAAGCCAAGCACTAAAAAAAGCCAGAGTAAGAGTTCTCTTGCACAGTTGCAGTATTTCACAACTATGCCAAAAGCTCTCACAGGCCTCTTTGTCAGAGATGCTTGATTAATAGATTTTAAAAACCCAAACAACTAAAAATTCAAACCAAATTCAATTGTGTGGGACTACACACCACAATTAAAGGATTATGAAAACACAGAAGCCAGGCAATAAATACAGGCCAATGACTATGTTACCAAATATGTCCACAGAGTGATGGTAAAGCAGGAAGACACAGGAAGAGGGGAAAGCAAACATACAAGCCAACACCAGCCCTTGAACACACATTTCAAAGGCCTTTGAAGCTGGGACTTATTAGCCCAATGAAGGACAGCTCAGTGGAGAGGAAGGGAAACTGCTTCATACACACACCTTAGCCCACCATGGCCAGGAGGAGGCAGAATCAGCTGCTGGGGCATGGCTGGTGCCAGAGCACATCCTGGCTCTCAGGACAGCCTAGCCTACAGGCCAGGACAGCTCAGTAAAGGATAGAAATATGAACAGTGTCAGCTAACAAGCTGTTGCACACAAAATACCCAACACAGTCTGCAGTAAGCAAACAGCTGCTAGACCACAAACAGGCAGCAAGGAAACAAAGGATGTCCTCTCCAGCCCTTACTTAGTGGCAAAAATGATGGGAACAAGAAATGATGATTGACTGAAGTGCCTCTACATCCAGTTTGACCCAATACACCACAAACACCCCTCTGCCCTGGGGGCAATACTAGTTACCAGGACAGTCATACAACTGAAAATTCCTGGGAACAGAGGCTGCCACTGCCAGGTGAAGGGAAAGAAGGCATTGCTGTACCCATGCTGTAAGTATTCCATTACCAAACACCCACAGTGCAAAATGCTTCTCTGTCAAGTCTCACCAACACGTCTGACAAAGAGTGAACTGAAGGAAATGTCAAGGACACCAAACCTAGAAGCAACAAACCATTTTGTCAAAGAGCAACCAATGAAGCATCTTGCAGGCATAGAAACCCACTCTGAAAAGTTTCTGAGAAGCAACTAAATCACAGTTAGTCTTATGTTTAAGTTGCTGATAACAATAGCTGTAGATGCCTTATCTGGATGGAGCCCATTAAACCCTGTATCTAGAGGAAGCAGGGAATGATGCTCTTGACAAGCACATTCAGCTCCAGATGCCAGCAGGGTGCAGACTGCTACTATAAGGTATATAAATAGTTGTCCAACTAAGCTGGAAGACTTTGGTTTTTACCATTACTTGAGAAGTAAATTTAGGATGGTGCTGTAACTGAGGAAAAAAGCTTAAGTATGTTTTTGTGGGAATACAGCATTCCTCGATGCTGGAAGATGAATAGTACTTCCTTATGGCAATCACCCTGTGTAAGGCATGGGAAATGTTCCCAACTACAGCGGTGAGCAGCCTTCTTGGCTCCTGTGCTGAACAAACATGGTCTGCAGAGTGGCTGTTGAATGGCCCAGGAGGAGATCACTTGATCCAAACCACACTGCCACGAGCTTGCAGAGCGAACACAAGACAGACAGCAGCTCCTTCTGATTGGCGACTCTTCTAAGACTTGTCAGCTCTTCACTGCTTGCACCGGAGACCTCACATCCTTCCACTGTTGTATCAGCTTCCTTTTCTACACTCAACTTCAATGCCATTACTGCATGGGGCGAACAACACGACTGCACTGCAAAGAGGGTCTAATTCTCTCTATCTGGGTATATAACCACAGTTGTTTTAATGAATTGATCACTGTCATTATACATTTTGAGCAATACATAAGTATTTATTTACTGCTGGACCTGTAATACTTGTGTTTTGCTACTGAGGAAAAGAAAATGTCTAATCCTTGCCAGCAGCTTGCTGGCTGTTGGTATCGCAATTAGCAATCACCCAGCAACAAAACAAGCAAGTTTCCTCTCCAAGTAAAGCAAAAAAACCTCTACTAACCCAGGCCAATGACAACACATTAAAAAAAAATCTCGAAGGTTGGTGTTAAGGTATTTCCTGACTTCACTGAAAACTGATTACTTTAGAGATTTTAAATATATAAACCCATTACTCCATCTTCTTGAATTTTCCATAACTGACAAAACATTATTGTTACAGAGATTTATGAATTCACAATACAGATTTTTAATTTATGACTGCTAATCTAATATTCTGGCAATGCTTCTCTTTTCTCTGCAATTCCTTCTTTGACTGTCTCTCGGAATCTCTCACTTACTGCAACATGTGAGATTGAGACTTTAAGCTCCTAGATGGAGTCTTTCCTGGTTTCTCTAGGGTGTCTAACGCATTTTCAAGTGAACAATAAAATTTTGATCCCTTGCGCACTCTAAAGGCGTTTTCCATATGACACAGCTGCCAGAGGGATTACATCTAAATTTCATTAAAGAATAAAGAGAAGTTGCTCATGAAAGCCACTCACTAACAAAATGCCAGAAAATAAAATGTAATGCTTTTTGAAGGATGAAGTGAAAAGCTGGTCAAATCTTTACATTCTCCAAATAGCCAAAGATATTCTCCTGCCATGGTCTTCACTTAAAATAAGTAATTAAGCAAGAACATGGTGGTGGAGGTGCGGGGGGAGAGGCGGAAGAGGAGCAGAGGGAATAAAAGAAAAGTTTAAAAAAAACCTTCTCAAATTTCCAGAATCTGGGATAAAAATGGTAATTCCTAATTTCAAGAAAAACATGATTACATGTCCTTTGGAGCCCATCAGTGACTCTGCCGTGGTGCTCAAAAGGCCCCTCTCACTACTGGTGTGATGTATGAAGCCCTCTTGTCCCCTCTGTGAGACTCTGTAGCCTTCGGCCAGAATTTTGGTCTTCGCTGAGAGCTGAATATGATTTATTTATGGACAACAACACAGGGTTCGTTTAAGTAAATGAAACTATCGTAATTTCTAGAGAGGTGTTGTTTCAAGAGAGATAGCTATTTGAGGTACACCAGCCTCAGTGCAAAATGAAAATCTCTCATTAATCTGTGTTTAAATATTTTAAGATGTATTTTGTGAACACAAGATAATTCTGTCTTGAATAGAATAGCTGAATGCTGAATCAGAATAAAGTCCAGATATTTGAAAATTCATGGTGAGGCAACTGTCCCATGTTACTTTTAATTAAAAAAGATTTGTCTCCACTGGGAATTGGGAGAGGCTGTCTATCAGCCTCCAGTTCTAATTCTGCCTCTACCACTGAAATCACACAGTGACTCCAGGCAAGTAATTTGATCCTTTCTATCTGAATTTTTTTTTCTTCTTTTGTACTAAAAACAGGCTTACTGACGCAGACTACATATCTCTGGAAGGAATAAAGAATCGTTAAGTAACAACACAATAGGTGAGGGAACAGTCTTTTCAAGTGCATGTAGTTAAGGAGGGACCAATACAGCTCACTTCTAGAGCATACTTGTTATTTGTTCCCACTTTCCTTATTTTGATGTAAGGAAAAACACAAGGTTACTTCACATGCTAAAGTGCTCTGTTTCTCCTTATTTCACAACTGCTATTGAATGGCTCCTACACTACCTATCACTGGATGAATAACTGGTCAGGGAGGGGAAACTTCAGAGTCACCTAAACTTGCTCCTGTGCTACAGAGCATGCCTGTGCCAGCTCAAGCAGGAACCACAAGTCAGTGCCCTGAATCCCAGATGAATAGAATATTCCATTTACAGACAGCCACTGGCCTCTGAGACTACAGAGGACTGTGGCCTCTTCTGGGCTACAGCAGCATCAAACACTGACCTGGCCAGCAGGGAGAAGTATGATTCTGTTCTATTCTACAAAACCAGAAAAGAAGCACTTAAGTTTTCTGCTTCCATTTGCTGCAAAACAAGTTATGGGAAAGAAAAGGTTCATTTCTGGTTTGGTTTTACTTGCTTAATATTGCACTGGAAGAAAAAAAATTCTTTATTCTCAGGTTCTGGAAAACAAATGAGTCCTAGAAATTGTCTATACCTAAGGCCCACCTTCACTTTAAACTTAATGTAAAGAGCCTGCTCTGACAGTTAACACTACAGTACAGACAAGGCTCTAGAGAACATCCACACTGACCACCTCAGCAACTGAACTGCAGTGAAACTGCAGAGCTAATAACCAGGCACAACACTGTAATGTTCTTCTAAAAGAAGGACTCTCCCAAATCTAAACTGATTAATTTTTTTTAAAGCCCAAGGTCACCCAATTGACTTCTGTTATTCTAGTCCTGAATTCTCCATTTATTATCTTGCAGAATTTCAAACAGCTTTGCTGACAGACCTGCTCAGATTTCAGAAATATTTCCTAAATGAGGCTCCCACTCACATCTCTAACCATGGCTTAACCATGGCCTGTCAGTCAACTGGGCTTGAGAGTGATGATACACACACCTCCGCTGGAACGGCTCATCACCCACTCCTGAGAACACACCACTGGCTCATCTTAAAAGGCACCAATGTACCTTGAACATGCACAAAGTTATAAACATGTCCATATGCAAAAGGGCAAATCTGATCTCAAATGAAACAGAAATAGATGGGAAAAAGCGGGGGGCAGGGTGGGGCGAGACCTTAAAGTTGTGTGTATGTGTGTGTGTGTATGTGTGTGTGTGTGTGTGTCCTCCGCCAACTGCTTCATGTTGCTTGCTGAAATTCTTGTTTATCTGGAATGGTGTGATTCCCCATTTCACCAATTTAAGTACTAAGGGAACTTAAAACTAAGCATGACCCACAGGCTGCTGCCAGTATGAGCTCCCCCTCCACCACTTGCTCAAAGCCAAGGCGCTTACCAGCTGAAATTTTCCATACTTGGTCTTTCTCATTAATCTTGAATGAATGTGGTTCAGATGATTCAGAACTAATCTGGCTTCTGGAATTACAGCAGCAGAGGACAAATGAATGTTTAACCTCTCCCCTGGAACATTTAACCTCTCCCAGATGCTAAGGGTATTTTTCCCTGGGAAGCTTAATGTGCTTATAGGATCTGCAACACTGCTCCAGAGGAGGCTGCAGAGATTTGTACTCACTGGGCCATACACCAAAGTGTTTGATGCACATGTCAGAAAGTTACGTAAAAGCAGAAAATATGATGATGATGATGGTGATGATGACAACAACAGCATCAAAACAGAAGCCAAGTATTCACATATTTGAAAAGCCCCAATTACGTATTTTAGCATCTCAATTCTACCTCTTCATGCGTATCTATTACGTGAGTCCTGCATTCAATGGTCATACCCTTGTCCCCCAGAAGATCTGAGCCTGAGGACCATATTGCACAGCAAGCAGGGTGCTCAAAAGATAAATGACAGATAGTTTGTGGATGCTATCACCAACACAAAAGTTTAATGCATAAATAACGTGCTATCCTTAGAGATACATTTTCAGAAATAAACTGCTAAGGTATAAAAAATTTAGTATCAAAATATGTCAGTTTTCACTCATTCATATTCCCAAGGTTATTCCTTTTGAAGAACTGAGAGCTGTAGTTTAGGAATGGGGAGGAGACATACCAATACACACATAAAAAACTCTACAGCATCCAACAATGGGCTGTTCCACCTCGGGGTCTGGGTCTAAGGACACAGCAAAAGAGACAAAAGAGAATACAGCATTTTTTGCATTCAGAAGCATTGTAGAGACACCACCTGTATCAATTCTTCCACCCACAGAGCTATAGAGAAATCATTTCCACTCAGAGAAAGGAAAACATACACGCAGAGGTAACAACATATCTCCAAAAACAGCCAGTAAACAGTGGCAGAGCAGGACCAGCCCCCAAACACTCCTCTCAGCTCCTGCTGACAACCCAGAACCCACACTGCTGTTTTTAGGGCTCCTCATCACTGACTCACATTAGCTGCACCTACAATAGCTCAGCTTTCCTCCTAAAGGTGTCCCAAATGTTTCAGGTTGGCTGCAGAGGAAATTAACAGCCTAATTCTAATATGCCCTCCACTTTAAATAAATTTAAAGCAAATGGCACAAGTCTGACCAAATTCTATCATATCAGCTCAGTCGAGTAAGGAGAAGATGAAAATTTTCCACTTATTCTTGAGAACTCTTAAACTCAACAAGGCCTCAAATTCAAGGGGCAGAGCAAATGAGACCTCACAGATATTTACACTGCAGAAGTCCCTTCCCTCTCTACAGCCTCCGCCAAAATAAAGAACCCCACTGAACTGTGGTTAGGAAGCGTGCGTGATTTGGACTTCCCTGGTCTCCAGAACAAGAGTGCTCCTAGTTAATTTTACAGGAGCAATAACCACAGCACCAAACTTCTAGTACCTTCTACCAAAAATTTGCAAAGCAGAGCTATGAAATAACTTCATACATTCAGCTCACCTAACTGCAAACGACTGAGCTTGCCATGAGTAGACAAATACTCAGAGGACGTCATTTTGACTCATTTTGCCACTTCGATTTAACAGAAAAATAAACCTCCCACCTGTAAAGGGAAGTAAAATTCAGTGTGCATCCTTATCCCTAATCCTTACCTCTATGAACAGCTGGTCAGCCTTTTGAAAATACTAACATTGTGCTTAATAATATTCTAATAATTCTCTCAAGTTACAACATTATCTACATGAATGAAGGAACTCAGTGAGGAAAAGAAAAGCTGAGCTTCACAGAATTTATAGTGAGAAGTCTCTCTTCTACCTTTAGGCCAGTGATTTCTCATATGACTGATGAAGCTGTATCACTAAAAAGGAGACTACTTTTCCCAAAATTGTCTTAAAATGTTGTCATTTCAACAAATCTTAGCTTCCCTGGAGGAATCCATGATGTGGTCTGTTTCCCTCTGTTTGCTGCTTCTCCTCAGCTGTTTGCGCAGAAGGGGGATGGACTCAGGAAGACAAGGCTTTAACTGTTCTTCACTTGGGGATTTGCAGTAGAAAGCAGAGGTGCAGGAATAAAGGATTTATGAAGAAGGTGAAGCTTTACAATTGCTTTTGCAACGAGATACTTGTTTCTACATCTCTGCTTTATCCGCTGTGATTCCATGCGGTGAAATTTGAAAAACATCATTATGAATGTGAAAAAAGTCACAAAAAGTCACAAATATCAGAGTTTCCTTTTCCCATGTATCTTTACAGCAGTTTGTTAGCAACCTTGTGCCAGAACACAAAACCATAGAGGGAGAGTTTAGGCCATCTACTCATTCTTGGTAAAGCCCAAGAAAGTTACAGAATAAACCCAAATATGGCAGTTCAGCAATCCACAGTGCCCCTCCCTGAACAGCTCTGGTTTAGCAGCCAGTGAAGGAGACCACAAGTTCTCTCCTCAACAAACCCAGAGGTTCTGGGAGGTCCATCGGCTGGTGGGCTACTCCAAAACCAGAGGTATTTCACTAATGAAGAGCACAATCTTTGCAGGCACCAAAAGGAGCTGCTAGGGATGGGCATGGTTACCTACCAGATACTGTGTAATTCTCCTTTCAGTTGAATCGGTATCTGCCATGCAGTTGCAAAATACCCTTATTAATATTAACTAGCAAAAACATGTTCAAGAATGTATATGCACTCTCTCTCTGTGTAATTAATCCTGGGAGTAAAACTGTTCCTTGGATCACCTCAAGTATGGAAAATCAGTGAGCTAGATTACAGGAAACAATTACTTCTGGTACACTGGTGTTTAGAAAGAGACAGTGACACCCTGACACCCCCAGATAGCATTTGAGCCTTCTAAAGCAGCAAATCACAGGAAGTACCGAACTATGCTTTTCAAACATCAGATGACAGAAGCTCGCTCATTCTAGTGAAATGATACTAATCAGTCATAAAATGAATGGGACACAATCTTTTAAACATTCAAGAGGCAATTAATTATAAAGTATTCGTTTACTACAACCAATGAAGCAGAAATATTTTCTTCACGTGTCAATGTAAATTCTGACAAACCGTGGAAGGAAAAAATGGAACAAATTACTCTGCCAAACCACTCCAGTTAATTCTCATGTTGGTTTCATTGATAGTTAAGCCTTTTTTATAATGTCATGTGCAGAACATCACTGAATTTTCCAGCCAACACACAAAGGGCTAATAGTAAATACGCATGAACTGGAAAGCAGCAAGCTCAGCCATTTGCAGGACGGAACCATCCGGATAGCTGCCTCTGCTACATGTCACCAATACACCTGCACTTCGCAGCTCAACTGGAACATGCTCAACCAGCAACTCTGTTTTAGAAATCCCTGCACTTAAATTTCAGATCACAGAGAAACATGACTGGAAGCAAAGCAGCCTTGGATGCCTTCAGAAGAAATTGCTGTCATCTCATTCCATTCTTAACCCTTTTGGAACTATTTTTCTGTCCTGCTCCTAAGAGGACTTGCCACTCTGTTGTCATTACCAATCCCTGTTTATAAACCATCTCCTCCTCCACATTAGCAACTCTGCTGAATCTATTTTTGGGTTTTATTATTGTCTTTATTCCAGTTCAGAAATTTTATGGCTCATTTGTACAGCCCTTAGCATCTCAGCATGGGATAACTTCACAAGTAAAGTCTTATTAAAGCTATTTACACAAATCCTATAGACAGGACAAGGGCCTATGTTTCTTCATCAGCTTGTGTGGAAACTCAGCTGATGGGTTTGTCTCTCAGTTTTTCCCTCTCCCTCTTTTCTTGGAGGGACTCTAGACTAGGTTGTGAAGGCTAGAAAGCAGCAAGTCAGATTCATTAGATTACGTTAGAGAAGTATAATAGAATAAAAGCAAAATGGTCAAAGATTTAGCATTTAACAAGGGCTTTGGATGGAAACTAAGATACTCGGTTATAAACAAGCCCAAAGATTACAACTCAGCTCAAAGAGAGGTATGCAGAATGCACTATTTTAATGGCTTTGTCTAGAGACAAAGGGTCCCCTCGTTTAAAGGAAAGGTTATTCTCTGTGTGTTCTCCAGACAACCCAATCTTGCCCATTATTCTGGCTACAGTAGCCTGAGTGGCAAGATGCTGCTTGCTAACCTGTCAGTGCTACACTGGAAAACAGCTTTAAGGACTGAACTTAGAGGTCTTTTCAAAGCTTAATGATTCTATTATTTGCCTATGAAAGCAGTTTTAACAAAGGCTTATGTGAAATGCAGAAGGGAAATAAAGAGCATGGCAGAACTCATTACACCTTCATGATGAGAAACTTCCCTAAACTCATGGGCACAGCTAACTGAAAGCAAAGGTTTCAAGCCTGCCTGCATAGGTGTTTCATACTAAGAAGTTCCACTGAAAAAGTAAAGAAAGAAAAAAGCTGGTAATACTAACAGCTGTGTGACCCTACTATTGACTCTATGCCACCCCAAGAGAAACAGCTTCCCTCTTGGGAATGGCAGAAGTGTCACTATTTCAGGCAGCCTTGCATGAATAGACCACATCAAAACATTTCCTATTAAGTTCACAATGTCTGTAATTCTTGGTAATTCCCCCTTTCGCAATTCTCCTTCTGAGGGAGAGGAAGAGGGAAGACCTCTCTTTCTGCTGTCTCCAGGCAAGCTCCAGTCCTCAGTCCCAGACCATTAGGGCGTTACATGAATGTGTATTGTGGTCTCTTCAACAGGGCAGCAAGGCTTAGTGCCTGCCTCCCTCTCCAAGGAAGGGAACGATGTTCACCACTATGCCACTGACCGGAGATGGTGCTTTTAACTGAAGTAGGAACTGCCTGATCTGCATCTTTGAGCAGGCCAACAAACAAAAACTGGCACTGAAATTCATCTGTAGGATGGGTCGTGAAAGGGCGACTCCAGTGCCAGTTTCATAGTAACCACCAGGAAAAAAGTTTCCCCAAAGGAAAAGAGGGAGTTCAATCTGCCTCCTTTTCTTGGCTTCCCTTTTAAAGAATACAAATAAGCTTCCTGAAAAACAACAGGCCTTTTGATGAGGCAATAGTTTTCCTCCATGTTTTTGTTTGTTTGTTGAAAACAGTTGGATTTCACAGGAAGCAGTAACAAACGCAACCGGGGATCAACTTAGTTAAAGAACCTTAAAAATCAACAGGACACACATCTCTTGCTTCAGCCACTAAACTGGATTGTCTCACTGGCTCGAGCAAAACTGCTGAATTATTTCCCTAACAAAAGAAAGGCGCTTTTAGGTCCCATAATCTCATTTCAAATCCTTTTACCCACTCCCTTCTCTTTTTGGCCTTGAAATTGCAATCCTCTTTCAGGACTAATCTCAGGACTAATTGGTGCCAGCACTCCAGTTTCTCTCGCCATTTCTTCCCCTCCCTACCGCATTGTTCAGGTGCCGAAAAGGACAACAGGCCAGGGTTCAGTGCCCCTATAATGAGTCTGTTCCTACAGAGTAACTGTTAATAATTAGCAGGAAGCATTTTGTCTTTAAATTGCACAGCATGAGCAGCACGATTTCACAGAGCCAGAGAATTGCTTCACTGTTGCTCATGAAGCTCCCCAAGTTTGTGGGTGATGTGCAGGCTGGAGGGCAGCGTGCACGGCGCCAAGCCCAGGCCAAGCCTCCCAGCCAAGCACACAGGGTGGCACGGGCAGTGCCGGCCTCCCCAGAGCTGCCCACGGCAGGAAGGAGGGAAACGACGAGCACCCCGCACACATTACCTGCAGCAGCTGCCAAGGAATATGTCAATGTGATGGGACTGAGTTGGTGTGGTTAAAGGACAGTCTGTGCTTAAGAAATATTCCAGAATACAATTCCCTGAAGAATAACAAGCAAAGGAGATTTAAGAAAGCCTGCTACTTTTCAGCTCATGACTGTATTTGCAGGTAGTGCCAAAAAGGAACAATTACTTCTCTTACCAAGGGAATAGCAGTGCTGACCGTTTTCCATTTTCTGACATTTTCTCAGACTTGGAAGCAAAATTAGTTTTTCTGCATTTGGAAACTTCAATCTAGGAAGTGCATTAAAACAAAACCATAAAAAAGCTGTTTCCAATGGATGTTCATTTCCAGCAAACCTAAGGGTAACCCTGAGTTTCAATTCAGGCAAAATAAGCCAAAAGCTTCAGAAGTTTTCAAAGCTTCAGAAGTTTTCTTTGGTTTTTACATCACCAAGTGTACACATTAAGTTTCGACACTTTGATATTGTATAGTGCCTTCTACTGTCCTGAAGCTGAAGGGCAACACAAGAAACTCCATCTGAGAGACACACTGCTTCTATAGTGGCCCCCAGCAGGGCTCTGGAGTTTAACCACAACTGGGACTAAACCCACACTCCTATTCACTACTGTCTTTAGACATCTGCAAGGAAATACATTATGAAGAATGGATTAGCATCAAACAAGGAAAATGATACAACTTGCTTCACTCTCCTGAAAGATCAACACTTCTTGTGGAGCATCAGTAGGAGACAAGCTGTCAGGTGTCAAGACTCCTGCAGAAGCCAGCACACAAGACACTCAAGTCTCACTACATTTAGGGAATCTACCATTACTGCAAAGAGGCAGCACCAAAGATATGTATGTAGAAAGGAATGCTCAGCCAGCATCTCACTACCACTGCAGAAAAAAGCAGTCTGTTACTGCAAGTACCTTCTAGAATGGTGTGGGTAAATAAACATGTCATTTTTCTCCAGTCACGGAAATTGACAGCAAGTATGAACACAGAGCTAAAACTACTGATGATTTTTCTTTGCACCATAGCTTGAGATCAGTTGGTGTCTCAGTGGCTCAGTTAAGATGGGTAATAAGTTAAAGGTAATAAGTTAATTCTGCACGTATTACCGTCCTCAGAATGCTAGGTTCTCCCACCACACTAAAGCCATCCACAATGCAACACCTTGCTGAGGAATTCATGTTACAGATCAGCTGGAATAAAGGCATTTAAATTTTCCATTTCTTGAAAATGCAGTCTGCAAATGTGCTCAGGATCCATCACTTATTTCTGCTTGCCTTTGTGTCACAAATTTCAGACGAAGGGCTCTCCTCAGGTCATCCAATTCAGCTTTCTGCCAGCAGAAAACTCTTTCCTACAGTCAATTTTCTAGAATTTTATTGAGTCTGCTTTTCAGCACTCTACCAGATGGATTTCAGACAATTTCCTTCAAGAGACTAATTCAGTCTAATAAGTTTGTTATTTGCACCTGCCCAGTGACCAAGGAAAGGTAAGCCAGGGTCTGCATATTTGTCTCCTTCTCATATACTATTAAAATGGGAAGTTTTCCATCCTAGTGTCAAAATCTGCTCACAACTGCAATACAACAGCAGCAGAGAGACATCCCCACGAAAATCAAGCAATTGTGTCTACAGAGAGATATTATTAACTTGTTCATGGCATCAAAGCAACCTCCCTTTTCTACACTGCTGTTTGAAACCTGGTAACTGGAAGACAGCAAGTGAAGACCAGTTCCTGCTTCCAGTCCCCTCTCCTCAGGTCAGTCCCTGGGTAGCGTTTGTCTGCTTCAGCATGGTCCAAATGCCTGTGCCAGCCCAGGCTGCTGCACTGCTACTGCATTAGAACATCAGGCTGAAAGATGCAGCACAACGCCAAGCTGTGCCATGGAAATGACCATTTCTCACCATCCTTGTGAACACCAAGGAATCATGAAGTTGACATAAAGCATTTTTTCCCCCAAATACTGCTTTACCTGGCACTGGAAGACTTTTCTATAGCATTTAAGTGACTTGAAAAAACAGGTTTGCGAGTCAAGAAACCTTTAAGGCAGGTTTGTAGCTAACACCCACCAGATTATAACTGAGTCAGTACTATGCACAATGATGCCTCCATGCTCTTCTGGAGAGAAACTCTGCTTTGGGAGCCAGGTGTACCATAAATTTACTAGCACAGCACTATGCCATCTCAGTCAGATTATGGCTCAAAGATGTGTTTTCACTGGTAGCAATGCTTCAAGAAAGCCCTCGTCCTTGATGAGAGCCAATATCTTAAAAAAACCCACAACAAATCACCAGGATCATGCTTACAGCACAACTACACAAGTGTCTTCAGCAGCACAACTAAGAGGACAGTTTGCTATTGAACAAGGGCAGCAAGAGCACCTTAAAATGACTTTGCAAAGAAAAAACAAAGAAAACACACCAACCCCCACCCAACAAACCTCCAAATCAAAGCCCAAAAGCAACCCTCTACTGAACAATCAGATGATACTGCTGCAAGGGTCATCAAGGCTCAGTGACAAGTCCCAAGAGCTCGTGAAAAGTTTCCTCTGTCAGTTTGGGGGGGGTTAACTGATCAGACAGCACCTGTTAGTGGGGTTTTTAACTACAGGGCTCGAGAGTGCCACCCACAGAGTGCCAGCTACTCTTCTAAGGCACATCTCGTATCTCTAATATCCATTGCAGTGAACCAAGGATGGCAAACAGGCACAGAAACAGGCAAAAATTACCTTTTTGGTTTTTAACCAAACTCCTATAGCTCTTTTTCCATATAATTACAAAATATAGAGCTCATCAATACAAATTGCCCCATTTTCAAAGCAGAGTTTTGACAGCAATATCCCCAGGGTGACAGAAGAAGACCAGCTCTAATACTTCCAGGGGAAATTTACAGTTTCTTTTTCCCCCCAAATCTGACCAACTCTACTTCTACATAAGAAAGCAAAAGCAGCAAAATATACTTAATAACCAAAAGATCTACATCGCTTTAGCAATATAGCTGACTGTGGCTCTTAAACCATCATGGAATAAATGTGTTTGGATAAAGCCTTCCTTTTACATTATATTATACTTGCAAGTTGTAAAATAAAAGCTGGCTACTCCAGAAGCTTTGTTTGTTATTAATTCCCTTAAGTTTAAAAAATTATTTCATTCTAATTAATTGTTTTATTTATTTTTTAATCTCATGAGAAAAATTGGTCTTCTTCATCTTTCATATGCAAAACAGCTAAAGAGAGAACAATTTTTTATATAGAGAAGGAACTCAAATTAATAGAGATCTTAAATACTTGGGGAGCTGTTATGAATTTTGCCATTGATCAGACAGCTGCCTGAAAAAAAAAAGCGCCTTTTCAGGAAAGTTACATAATTAAAAGTAACCCAATTCCTTTTTGTTTGTATTTTTTTCTCCATCTGCTTATCCAGATTAAACATAAAAATTAATGGAACCCAAATGACGTTGAATTTGCTAAATTTACATTTCTCTTTCATGTAGTTCTGCTGGAACCTGCATCCTGCACTGCCGTCAGTTACAAATTCCCAATGGTCCACGGACATTTGAAAGCGTTATTACATTTTTAATAACCCAGTCTTCAGTATCTGCATTACTATGCAATTCATTTTTCCAAATTCCATATATTCTGTCTTTAAAAACACCACTCTTACCACCATCACACTAGATCAAACCACAGAATTATCCACACTTCTAAACACTGAAGTGGAAGTGTCAAAATGAGTCTGTTCTGATCATCTTAGCTTTTCAAACTAACCTTAGGAAGTTCTCCACCAAGTCTGTAACCACTGTTTGAACAGAATTTCTTTTGGAAGGATATATAATGCAACTGTGATAAAAATAGTTACAGAAAAAAAAGCAGTGAGAGGCGTAGAGCTCTGCAATATTTATATCACCCAGGCAGACAACACAGAGAACCCATCAGTGAGGTTAAAAACTGCAGCACAGAGAACAACTGACAACAGCAGTCAGATGTAAGGGCCCATAAGAAACAAATGCAAAAACCCACAAGCTGTATAAAATTGGACACTGACTACTACCTTTAAAAGTGGGCAGAATAATGAATTACAGTTATTCCACTTTTACAAAAGAAGTCCATGTACTCCTGATTCTAATACCAAAAATATGTCATACAAGCTAATGAAAGGAAAATTGAATGAGTGCACGCATGCTGCAGCAAGCCAAGAAAGAAATACATTCACAATTGTATTGGCACGACCCACTGGCTGTGCTACCTTGGATGCTTTAAGAGGAGAGCAAGAAATCATTCTCATACATAACTGTACCATACATATGAGCTGACAGAGTGAGTACTGGCAATTAACAGGAGGGGATTGCCAACAAAGCAGAAATTAGTCAGGATGAAAAGAAAGATCTTTCACAAAGCTCTGATCCACACTCATATCTGAGCTGGCCAATCTCTTCAGTCATTTGCCTTTCACAAAGGATTAAAGGATCTTAAAGCATGGATGTGGAAACCATGCTCCCTTGTAAACAGATACACAGGTATATGTGACAATCTAAACAACTTCACCCCACAGACAGAGCTGGGCTGCAGACATACCCATGCTCCTCTTCTGGTATCCCCAAGTTATTCATCAACGAAATGAACTTCCCTAACGTGTTTGCTAGTCAAACTGCTTGCACAAACCCACTTCAGACTAGTCGTCTCAAGCAATTCTCCTATCACTGTTCTCTGAGTATTTGCTCTTTAGTAATGAAAATAGGTCACCTGCCCTAAAACAGTACATTTTGTTTCTAAGTGCAAGAGAGAACAGCTTCCCTGGCAGCCAGGCTGCCTTCTGACACAAAAAGTACACTGCAGTATATACACATACCTGTGCACTGAAACACCCAGAGATTTTCACATTTATTACTAAAACTATAGGTAGTCACAGGGAAAAAAGCCTCAGACACAAAATGGGGAATGTTATCAAAAGTATAACAACATGAAAACCACCAAACCGCATGAAACCCACAGCCTGTTTAGTCCAGGGTTTCTATGACCTAATGCCAGAGATTAATTTTTCACAGAAAGTGGAAGAGCAACATAACACAGAACAGCAAATTTGTGCTTGCTTCTACAGCCCAGGTGGACTTGAACTATTGGAGAGACTGATTTAAACCTAAAAATCCTACAAGGACTAGCATCCTCTTCCAGATGCACTTGTACTAGCTGTGGACATAGTAATTAAAGAAAATTCCACCTTTTGTGGGATTACCACTTAATCATTAGCCTCAACATTCTCCTGTGGTAACCACTAAGTAATTTACAGCCAGCCTAAGCCTCCCATTCCCATTTAAGAAACCAGTAGCAAAAGAAAAAAAAACACCCAGAAAACCAAGCAGGTTCACAATTCAGAAACAGGACAAATGCCACCAATAAGGACCACATGCATACAGACTGCTCTCAGGGACACCTGGAATGGAAAGAAAGCCAACAAGAGTTTCTTGAAATCTACCTAAAAACACGGCCCCTGAATTCTCACTTGTTTTTTGCTGTACCAAAACTGCCGGACAGAACTATGGGGTTTCCAAAATAAAGTCAAAACATCTGTGAAAAAATACAGTACAGTTAATCAAATATAACCTCCAGAGTTTCATCAGAGCTTTACTGAAATAGAACAAGAAGTGCAAGTGCTGAGCACTTCTGTTTTGCAAGGGGAAAGGGGAACAACCATTTTATCAAGCAAATGTAGCACTGGACACACTGGAGACGTACCTCTCGCCTTCTCTTCTTTCATTCCAGGCCAAACAGGTGAACATGTGAGGAAAACAATCTGTGTTCCCAGCCACAGAGAACGTTGAGGAGAATGGAAATTTCTTTACTAAGGACCCTCCAACACCTCCAAAACCAGTTTTTATATAAGTACTTTATTCTGATGAAACAAGCAGCTTGGTTTTTCCAAGTCAAAATTCAAAACCCAAGTGAAAAGAAGTTTTTGTGTTAAGAAAGACTCTATGCTTTTTGTTCCAAAAGTTCAGAAAAAGACGTTTTAATACCATTTAAGCCCCTTCCGTTTTTATTCATCTGAACCCTGGAGGTTCCTGTGAAAGGAAACAACTCTAGCAAAACCTGCAAGTTTTATTCCTACAAAAGCCAGTTCCATCAAAATAGGAGGAATATCACTTTTACTTAGGATCATACAGAGGGCAGATTCACACACACCAAAAACTGGATACAACAGGAATCCAGGTGTCATGGTGATTGAGTTATAAAAGCCAGAAAAAACATGGTCAGTAGTCACAACCTGCATATGGCAACTCCAGTCTTGAGCTGAGGCTTTCTGACATCAGAAGTTAAGTAATAACTGATGATGACAAAAATCATGATTCAAGCATTCAAATACTAACAAAAGAAATTATGCCAAAACATACTTTCTTCAAAGAAATAAATAAACCTGTCTTCTCCAGAAAGAATACTAAACTCCATAGAGATATTACACTACCACCATACAGCACCCTGTATATACACATATGCATATGGATTCAACACACATCCCAGAGAAAGTGGATTGGTCAATAAAGATTCAAAAAGACTAACCCACTAAAACTTGTTTTGAGCTTTTTATCTGAAAACACACAGATACTGAAGAAGTAGGACATCTGTGCTTTTAAAAAAATAATTCACAGAAAGACTGACTGATACTTCGAGAAATACTGGGTCTAATACACAGGCAGGGATTATGGATACAGACAACACAGGTATGAAATGAAACTGCACTTTCTTTTAACTCTGTGTATAATATAATCGGAAACACTATTGGGGCAAGCCTGGCTCAGTACATGGGTGACCCTTACAACTGGGAGATGAGGGCATCAGAGGATTTTGTTCAGGACAGAGACCAGATGGTCTGTGAGGTCCAAAGGTAAGTCTACCTTCCTCTGAAGTTCAAGGTCTTCCCAGCTGGCCCAGAGCCTAGGCTGAGGGCCCACCATCTAGCTCAGTTTTTAACCTCTGCTGGCTAACACAAGGCCAGATGGGCCACCTTGATCACCTGGATGCCACTCTCCACAGTCATATTGTGAGCAGCAATGAAATGCGTCCCTCTTATGCTCTGCTTCCCACTAACACCAAGCAGAGAAAAGAGGAAATGGTTCTCACTGGCCACACTCATCTCCCGGTACATTTCTCTATGGACAACCAGGATTTTTATGGTATGTCTGTCAGCTTCTGTTATGACTTGGGAAGAAGATGGGTCACCTGCAATCAGCTCCTACAGCTCTTGGACTCAAGTGGACTATCCCAAGTCTGCTTGGCCTTTTCCCCTAGCCAAAGCCTTTGAACCTGTGTGCAAAATTGACAGTCTCAAAGAAAGATTACATATGGAACAAATTGGGTTACACAAATATTGGGAGTTTTGCATAAACTGCAACAGCTGCCTCACATTATAATCATGCTCTCTATTCCCTAAAATACATTAAAATGCTAGGTGAAATGATGAAAGGTCCACACAGGCTTTTGTTTAAGACAGAGCTGTAATTCTTGGAAATAGTCAATGCCCTTTACTTTGAGTTTAAACAAATATTAAATAAACAATAAAGCGTTAAACTGTAGAATGCCTTAAAATCATAACCATTACAAGTAAAGCCATCCCTTACCTACTACTTGAAAGATTCTCAAGTTATCTTAACATTTTCTACTCATAGTTTATCCCTATTAGCGTAACATTAGAAACTGTTCTATGAATGTCAGTCTTACAATAGAACTACAAGTAACGTGACTTTCCCTGTCAAGTTTTCTTTATACAAGCACCAAAGGAAAGAAAAGTCCAATAACTAATAGAAAAGTGAAGAAAACCTAAAAGAAAAAACAAGAGCACAATTTAAACTAAATTAAAAAATTTAACTTAAGTTGTGGAAATACAAAAAAACTTTTCCTTAATCCAACAGCAGTAAGATGTGACACACTAGGATACTATTTGGGGCTTCCCAAGCTTCACGAGTCTGTTTTCAAATGCAGAAGTCAGATGATTTCCACGGCTGTAATATATGATTAACAAACACAATGCTCATGTCGACCACTGTTCATTGCACAAACACTCCTTCCTGAGTCTTAATTTTCAACTACTAAAACTTCAGTGAACTGTTAGCGAACACTGCACAGGCTTCCCCATCCACACAACTGCTGCAGTTCTCACGGTGATGCAATAATGAGATGAAGGCAAGAGAATGGCTCACCCTGCCCAGGGACAAAAGGCGAGGTGTCCCTCCCACCCTCTGCTTTCTGCTACACCACACAGCTCATGCACTGCGGGGGGAGAGGCACCCTGCACCAGCACGTGCTCTGGGGACAGCGAGGAAGAGGGGTGAGGAGCTGCACAAGAACAGAGTCTCAGAGGCACAGGGCCCACGTGCTTCAAGTTTCTGCACGCAGCAACTCACAGCTCCATCAGCGAGGCCACTCTAACAATTTTCATATGGAAACACCCAGCGCTACAGAGGGTTTTACAAACAAAGTAACAAAAATTTCAAAACACATCCCTAGACTTTCTTTTTCCCACGAACTGAGTGGAAATATCTACGGTACCATTCCAAGTTATCTTTGGAATAAGGCTATATTTATCTACAGAAGGCACAGAGGAGGGGAAAAAGATCCTAAGAAAGCCAAGTAACTGGAAAGACGGTTCAACAAATGGAACTATGAAAAATAACAACATAAAGCAAGGAGCTGGTGTTTGCCTGGCATCTAGAGAAACATGACAGACTAAGGACCCTGCTTCCCAGTACTTTATCAGAAAGTCTACACACATGCGAACAAAAAAAAGGCTCAACCAAATCTTCATGTATTTGGCAAATGGAAAACTTGACATTTCTTCTGTTTTGGGGGTATGAATGAGAAAGAACTGAAAACATTTCAGCTGAGAAGGCTCAGAAGCATTTCACTAATTTTGAGAGAAATGAAGATGTGATTAGAGGGTTATTTGCATCTCTACCAGCCATTCCTGTGTGAAACTATTGTGTCAGAGAGACCAGATTCAGACTTTCTGATCTTCTTTTTGTGTCCAGGACCTGTGGCCACCTTTCCCAATTTATCATTCTTCCCTACACATCCTTCATACTGTAAGGTGTAAAAAAAAAAAGGGGGGGGGGAGAGGCACCTTTTAAAAGGTAAGAAGAGTTGATTTTGTTTCCTGAAACTATGTTCAGTGGGATCACAGAAGTCTAATTGTTAGAGAACTGATAAGAATATGTTAGAAACCAAGCCCTGGATTGGCAAATCCTCAAATATTTATGCACTTACCAGTGCATTCACTCAAGCAGAAGTTCTCTTTGCTATCCATACCTGACACTGAACTAAACCAGTATTATCTAACTTGCCAGAAAACAGAAATAAAGCAGCATTATCCCACAGTATAGATGCTCTTCAAATTAAGGCATGTGACAGTGGCAGAGGGCACTTTAGAAGAACTTGTGTTCTCTGTGATCTCACAAACTACAAAACTACAAAACAGCAAACCAAAAATTCACTGAAGACTCTACCTTAACACCATATCAAGAGAAGAAAACTCATTCTGACCCTGCAGAGAAGTAAAATAGTTAGATCATTCTTGATAAAGTGGTTGTAACATGCACAGAAATTAGTATTAGACTGCTCTATGAGCAGCTTCATTTCCTATCGAAAGCAAAAACAACAAAACAGAATTAAATCCATGTTTCCAGACTGCAAAGGACAATCAAACCATGTCTTTTCTATATTTCTTCTTGCAGTGAGACACCCTGCAGAGTCTTTCAGTGAATGGGAAAAGGTTGTTTCACCAGCTTCCCCAAACGGCCACAGATCATTTCTGATCTCAACTTATAAAGTGTACAGATAGGCAGGGTGCTTATAATTTGTCCAATATGATAACCTACAACTTCGATGCAGGTTTAGCTTCAATAAACAACATGAAAGGTGGAAGCTGTGATAGTAATATCAAAACCTGCAAATATTTGAAGGAGTTGTTCCAGCGGTTTCCTTAGCAGCTGATCTACAACAGCCACCCTCTGTAGAGAGGATTTGAGAACACATGGCCATTTCACATCCCTGGAACAGCTTCCAAATTCCCCATCCTGAGAGGACCGCCTGCAAACTGCATCCCGACAGCACGTGGCAGCCCCGACATGACTGCTGGAGGTGCTGCTGCAGCAGTGCACAGGGACCCGGGGGTGAGGGTCCAGCGAGGGCCCCGCACAAGCACTGCCTGGGAGCTCCCACTGCAGGGCTGCACTGCACGTGGGAGGGCTTGTACTGGTGAAATGAAAGCAGAAAGCCAGGACTGAGAGGTAAGACTGTGTGTTTTCCGTCTTAAAATAGACAAATGCAAATGTAAGCATGCCCAGGCCACCTCTCCTGCCATTTACCACAGGGCTCACAGTGATGGCCATCACCTTCTCACAGTGATTTGTGAAACTTGGATTTTCAGGAACAAAGCTTTAGCCACCATGTTTCACAAACCTTTCACTGTGTCTCTACGAATAATTTCAGAAGTTAGACAAGAGCTTATAACCACAAAATCCTCTTTCTTAATCTCAACCTTGGGATAAAGAATATTTTTATCAGAAAGAGGTATCAAAAGACAAGACAATGAAGAAGTGACGAATGTTTAAGGAGCTCATGGCCTTTTTTGGGAATACAACAGTAGCAAAAGGAAATGTGATAAAGAGACATTAAATTCAATACAACAGAAGCCAATCCAAATTTTTCAAATCCCAGACTAGCAATGTGTCATAAAGCATGGTGCAGGCTGTCTGTGATCCACTGGGCTGCCTCTGTAACCTACACTTCAACGAGGGAAGCAGAATTGAAACCCAGATGACGAAGCCACACACACTCAAATGAAATACCGTTCTGGGAAGTGACTCCACACAACCAGCAGAGGTGGCTTTCTGCTGACTCCTTGCAGGGCCTGTTTCTCCTCCATCACCAAGGCTGCAGCACAGGCTGGGAGCCCGGCAGCACAGCGGGATGGCTCTGCAGCATCCACTCCACAGCCACCAGGAGATGCCACGTACAGTGAATGCCCTACAATGCTGCAGGTTAGTTTTTGTTACATGGTCTCCTGTTGGCTTCAGCCCTGCAAGGCTCAAATCCTCTCTACAGAGGGCAGCCTGGCTGAAGTGCAGCGATGGATGCCAGAAGATGCATTTTTCTGACAGAAGTGCTATGACATGCACAGGTGGACTCCATGTCCTAAGCCAAGCACAAATTTAGTTCAAGTCTGTCGGGGGTCTCAATCCTTCCTGAAGCAAAACCAAGCTCACCCAAGGAGCTGTTCCAATGGGAAGGAGCAAACCAACAAGGAACCCAACAAAGCCTTTATGAACAGGCAGTCAGGGGCAGCTCAAGAAAGAAACATCTCTTCAGTTTCTATCTTGGGCATGTTAGCAATTTCATCAGTTACTGGACAGATCTATCAACATTTGACACTCCTCTAATATACTACAATTAGCAAAACATACTGAAAAAACGAAAAGCCATGAAATAATTATCCACACATCTATAAAGCAAATATTCCCGGGTATACAGTCACCCAAATTTTCAAATATTTTTTATTACTCTGTGAAAATAATTTCTGTTTAGATTACGTTTCCTGATAGTTTTCAGCAGTAGAAATACAATTGAGAAATAGCCCATGTAACAGACATAGAAAAAAATCCATTTCAAGATCTCCTCCGAGCACTACTAGAAGAGAAAATCCCACCTACACTTTTTTGAGTCAGAAAACTGGAAACAAAACACATAGATGAAGTATCAGGGCACTGAGTTGTACAGTTACTTAACCAGGTTTGTGTCTATAAATATATTTCAAAGTTGCTATTGCCAACACAACTGTAAAATTTAAAAAGAAACACATTAGTCTAACATACCTGTTTTTCCACACCAAGCAGACTTTTTCCTTTGTAATGATGTGTATCAGTGTTAGTTCGCTCTTGAAATTCATCATAAATGACATGCTTCATGACATATGCTTCAATTAGAAGAACCAGATTAAAACCCAATGGGTTTTGTTTGTTTGAGTATTGTTTTTGAAGAATACACATCCAAACCAATGAAAATTAAATCATTCACCTTGTGATATTCTTTTTTTCTTCTTCCAGCTTACAGATAATCTTTGTCCTGAATTGAAGCAGCAATTCAGACAACTGCAGTCTGAAGTTCCTTCTTATGTACAAACACAGCAAGGTTGCCTTTTCCCCCAAAATGTCTTCTATATATATGGAACCCAATGTAGTCCAAATATCATCGCTTGAGTCTTTTTTATCTCAAATGATACTGGTATAACACTGACTCAGCCATCTAAATGTGTGGGTTCACATCATGAAACTCCTTCATAAAAGGTCCACCCCTGTCATGTTTGTGCAGGATGCTCTACTGAAGTAATGAAACTAAATTATCTGATGAAATTAACTCTGCTCAGAAAAGGAGAATTTGTGCGTTCAGTGATCATCTTGCTTGAGATATTTTTAAAATGCATTCCTCCACTCTGTGCTCAATTCAACCCTAAGCTGCTTATGCAGATACTAAACAGAACATGCAATTCATTTGTGCATCTTTTATTCTTTTAAAATATCTGATAAAGACAAGGAATAGGTCAATTTGCCCCTGTGGAATCGCACCAACTGACCCTTACAAACCTTGCAATTCCTCCAATGAATCCCATTCCTAGAGACAGGAACAATATTGGCAAATCATCTGGTTCCAGATATATTTCATTAATATCAAGTGACATAGCTTCCCTTAGTTGTAGACTTCCATTATGTAAGATGGACAGACAGCAGAACGCCTGCCACCCAACGATTTTTTTCTAGATGTATTGTCTTCACCATAACAAAAATTCCCCTTGGAATTTGTTACTATGATGATGTACTGCTCTAGAGATATGACTGTGGTGGAGTGGATTTACATTTTCTACCCTTACTGAAGTCTTTGTTCACATGAGAAAGCAATCACTTACACATGGGATTACTGTTTTTTTTCCAAATGCACAGGGAATATTCAACTCATTGAGAATATATTGGAAATATATTCAGAAAATTACCATGTAACTGCCAATCCAGAATTAATTCAAAAGTCACTGATCGCCTAGACCAGGTTCACGTTGATGTTTCACCAGTCATTAGTAGCCGAATGAATAAATATTTTAGAATACTATGGGGAGATTAAGTTTTATTTAATAGTGGAAATGCTGAAAGATGGCCAACTAAGAGTAACAGTGAGACCACAATTTCTTCATATAAAACCTGGCATCCACTTGGTCTGTATTTGCAAGGCATTTGCTACTGCAACCACACAAGCTCTTTGTTTTATGATGCAGTCATTTCAAGGAAGACTCCAAAGCACTTGGCAGCACAAGCAGTGTAGCAGCAGCTTAGACATCCCATGGGTTCCAAGGAGAAAAAGTTTCCTTTTCAGTTTTGGGACTTGCTTGTTGGTGTTTCACTAGACCCCTCCTTCTCCCTTGCTCAGCTACTCTGGGCAGTGGTGAAAGTAGGAAGTGATTCAAACCCTCTCTTAAATCCCATACTGTCTGGCACCTGCCAGTACACCTCTGTTCTGCCACTCATGAAAACAGGCTATGAGGTTCTGGACACCCACCCCACTGGAAGAGGGCAGCATAACTTCTGCCCAAGGTCTGTGACTGTGCAGGCATCCTTTGCCGCACACAGCAAGGACAGAGCAGCAGCGGGCACGAGGCTGCGCAGGATGAGGATGGGGAGCAGTGGGCACACAGCTGTGCAGGACACAGGGTAGCTGCCCCACTGTGCACCCCCTGACACCCAGACAAGGTGTCTCTAAAGGCTCATCCCTGCAAGGATTGCCCGCAGCAGTGCTGCTGCATTGCTTCCTTCAGCCTAGCCTAGAAGAGCTGTCCGTGTCGTTGCTCCTGCTGGCAACATCTGTCACCAAATTGCACAGCAGTTCTGGCAAACCCAGCCCACTGAGTCAACAGTCACTTCAGCCATAAAAAAATGGGGGATCCTCTGGCTTTCAACTGCACGTGTATGCTGGATTTTTTTTTCTGTGGGGATTAGAAGGGATCAAAATCCCTCCATTTCTACATCAGATGTGTATTACCCTTCTACTCGAGAATTTATCAATAAATCTGTATGAGCACAATTAAAATACTCTTTAAAAGGCAGCAGTAACAATAAAGCAAGGGCCAGGAAACACGCTTTGTGCAAATGCACAAATTACGGTTTTAATCCATTATCTGTATTTTTTATCTGTCCTTCTGCAGAGTACAGTAGTGGGAGGTGCTTCCACAGGTGGCACTAGGGACAGTGTTTCCCCAGCACTCCATGGGACACCAGGACAGCTGGGCTGCACCACCTCGGGACCCTGCAGCCCCATCACTCCCTGGTTTCCAGGGGAATATCCAGGGGATCAGGGGAATCCCCGGCCAGCGGGGGGATCCCCGCGACACAAGAGCGGGCCCCGGGTCCCCATTCCCAGCGCCGTGCCGGGATCACCGTTACCGCGGCAACGGCGCGGCCGAGCCCCGCGGCCCCCGTGACGCGGCAGCGCCGGCCCGGCCGCGCGTTGCTGGGGAGATGCCCCGTCGCCACGGCGACCATCACGCTGCCCTCCTTGGCCGCCGGCCTCAACGCTAACGCGGAAAAACAATAAAAAACACCACAGCCGACACGAGAGCCGTCAGCGTCACCGCTCCGTCCCGGTGCTGCGGTGGGCCCTGCTGCAGCTGGGTCCCCATCCTGAGGGCGGTGGGCCAGCACGGGCCATGAGCCGCATTCCTGGCCCTTATTAGCTTCGAGGAGAAAGCAATTCTGCCAAAGCTCAGCGCCTGCTTTCCTGCTTTGTGAATGGAAGCCATAGATTATGTCTCTTTGCTAAAACTGGTCGTTAGTGAAGGCCAGATCAAAAAACACAAAACAAATGGAAAATCCCACACCATGTCTGTTTCACTGAAGCAAAGGAGAAATTCCAGGCTAACCCTAAGGGCCACCACTGGCACCCATCACTACCAAGGGCCGGTCAAGCCACCTGGGCTCTGGCTCTCCTGGTGGACATCTCGTGGCTGCACAGGCAACATTGGCTCTGCAGCTCTCCCAGGAAGAGAACAAGCCCATCTCATCTGAGTGAGTGAGGGAATTGTGCCTTCACCAAATGAGATAAGTGGGCACTTCAGAATTCTCCATTTGCTTATCTGCACTTTAATTTCAGGCATTCCTCTGCCAAGCAGCTAGGGCAGGAAGCCTGAAGGCTCTGCTGGGGAACTCACTGATGCCAGCAGGGCCATGGGCAGGTAAAAGGTGTCCTGGACATGCCAAACAAGGCCAGGCCACCGCTGGCACTCCCAGAGTTTCTGCACCAGCACATTCCAAACTGCATCACTTCATTACATTCAGCGTCTTACCCAAGAATCGTACGCAACACTGCAGGAAAACATTCAGAGTTGTAAAACGTATCTAGTTCTTACCTTTGATATGCCTGAGGAGATGTGGGAGGTGTATTGAACACATGCGAATATGGGTGATAGGGTGTCTTTTTCAAAGCCTGAATAAGATTTTGTCTATATTCTGGGTCTATACACCACAAGGATCCCTTTCCAATACTCTGCAAAGAGAAAAGAATTAAAAAAAAAATCAAATATTTGATGTGATGGCACAGCCTTATTTATTTAGCAGTTTTTGTCAAGAAAAGCAGTGGGTTTGGGTTTTTGTCTGACAGAAGCGAACATAATTTGCTTGCCAGAGATTATTGCTCCATTAATAATATATTACGACTGTATGATTTAAATCACAGTTCTGAGGAGAAAAAAAGAAAGAATGAATGTTTGGTTGCTCTTTTCCCCCTCTCTCCTGTTACTAGTTGGTATGATTTAATAATATCTGGCAATTTTCCCATCACCCCATATTGGAAAAATAAGAAGCTACGGTTGACTGTTAAACAGAAACTTTGAAGAAAAATGTCTTGTTTTTGGAAGTGATTTTCTCTTCCTTTTGCTGTTATACAAACAGAAACAAGGCTAAAAAGGAGGGGGTTAAACACTCTAGCAACTATTTTAAAAATAAAAGGACTTAATCCTCCAACCCACATGACATCAATGCCATTATACTACATGAGGAAATTAATCATCTTTTCTCCCCAGAGGGGAAAAAATACCCCAAAACAAACCAACCAACCAAAACAACAAAAAAAAAAGCCCACAGTATAATCAGAGTATAAGCATGTAAGGGTGTTGTGAAATTGTGATCGGCTAAAACAACAGTTACTGTAATTACCCTTTCTGGACACAAGAACAACACAAGTGGTCAATCTGTAAGGCAAAGATTACACTAAAATTCAGTGTTTATTCTGCAGTTACAAACAGTGCAATTTCATTTCTTGTCTCAATCCCATCAGAGGTCAGGCTGAGGATATTTTGGATTGTTTTGTGTGAGTTCTCAAACAAACATGAAAACTTTGCCTCAGCTTCACTATGAAAGCTTGAACATCCATAAAAACAAACACCAATCCTAACTGTTAACTGAACTCCAATGGCAGGCTTTCATGGCACTATGATAAGATTTTCTGGTAAACGTTGATGTTTTCTGGAACAGGTGGGGGAGGCTGTGTTACTGCCTCTAGCTGCTTTTCAACCCAGGACCATCCCTTTTCTCTGCTTCAACTTCTATCAGCGAAACAAAGCTCTCAGTTAACGTGTTAAAGAACAAGCATGCACAGACACATACACAGGAATCACATCAGAAGAGGGACATTATTTTCTTAAACCATACAGAAGACCAAAACCAGACACTTGTTTCCTTTTAAAAACTTGTTATCTTTGCCCTACCACCTTCTAAGTGCTCCTCTGCCTCATGGACAGCTTTAGGATACACAGTGCAACATGTAAAGCGCTTTCAGAGAGTAAATCTGCACTAAATTCTCCTCCCCAAAAATAAACGAAAAAGGAAGAAGTCTTCTCCGATGTCACTGGATGGCACATGGGACTTGGCTTGAAAGAAAAGGAGAGCAGTCAGCACAATCCACAGGAGCTGTGACAGTCTTCTGTCAGAAAGAAGCATGGCTGCTGGAGGACGTGAAGAAACCTTTTTCTGCATGCTGCTCTGGGGGAACAGCAGCATGAGGTCAAGACTCTTCAGGGTGGCTTCCAGGGTTCAAACCCATCTGTCCTTTTACTTCCCAAAGGTGCCCTACCAGGAGGCCACAAAAGAGTCTAAGGGAAGACATATTCCAGCTCTTGAACTGAAGTAAGGCCCCGATATGGCCAAGACTCAAGGGGCCAGAAAGAGAGTAAGCGAGACTCTTCAGCTCTCATCTCAGCCACTACAGCCAACGACTGAAAGATCCAGTGCTGGTGTCAGTTGTGGAAACTGCACCGCACATCTCAAACCGGTTTGCAAAAAGGAGGTTGTTACACTTAGCCCTCTTATATATGGGACAATGAGCCAGAGACATGGTAAGCCCAGTAAGTGATTTTTAGGCAAAGGACAGATTCAAAAATAGAATCCAAACCTCTTAAATTCCACTTCCATGCTCTATCCAAGACCCAGACTAAGAACATAAAATTTCCTTTTAAGCAAGCAATGAGCAAAACTAGGAACATTTTTCAGGAGAAATCTTTGCTGAATTCCTTACTTCTTACAGCATGGGATAAGCTTATAAAAAAAGCTACACTTAAATACCATCTACCTTATTTGTACTTACTGGAACACAACATATTGTTTTCAAACTTCTCTGTTTTTTCATTTACTTCCAAAACAGACTTTTCATCTACCTGGAAGAGATTTCTCCCCAAAACCCATCAGTCAGTTTAAGCTGAGGGTCTTACAGTATGAAGTCACTACTTAAGAATAACTTCAAAACCTTTCATTACTGTTAAGATAAATATGTTTGGCTTGCCCATATTCTTGCAAAAGCCAAAAATAATCTCACTGAAAAACAGGAACTCTCACAAAAAATACTGAGAAGTACACTCCTTGTTAAAAAAAAAACACCGGGAAGGCAGATTTGCTATATTTTCACTGCAACTGAGCTGACTTATAATTTACCAGCAAAAACAAATGTAATTTAAGGCAAAGCTCACCAACTTCGCAAAGTTCTCTTTTAAGACGGTTATTTTTGTTTTTCCACAATCATGTAACAGAGCACGAATAAAAAGGATCTGAATGAAGTGACATCTGGTTAAGAAACATTCTTGACTGTCAGGAGGTGTGAAGAGCTTTGTTAATTGTCTGTTCAGATGTGTCATCAGTCTTCCCATATACAGAGCAACCACTGGAAAGGAAATCTTTGGAGCTCAGACCCATCAGTTAGTGATTAATTTCCACCTTATGACACTTGGGGTGCAGCTTCACTACCTCCTCCAAGCCAAAAGTCAATAGCGACTCCAATCAAAAACCAGCAAGGAAGGGTCAAAAAAAAAAAAAAAAATTCCCTGGATTACATTTGTCTCCCAGGCAACAAGTGACTGAGGAGTGGATAACAGCCCCCTGATCATCTCAGCATTTGGAGTGCTTTCAGACCTCCCGACCTGCCACCTCCTCCCAGGGCCAGGCACAGCCACCTCCCTCCTACCAAACACAGGTTACAGCTTCCGCACTGATTCCTGGGTAAGGTGATTAAAAAATGGGGAATGTCACTACAAGTCCTCTTCATGTGGTCCAAGAGGAAACTACAGTTGAGGGTATTTCAGAGGTGCTAATGGAGAGAGAGAAACATATAGTTACCCCATGAAAGTTTATGGCTGAACACTTTATTTGAAAAAAACCTGCTACTCCTTTTTATGTCACTTAATATATGTGGAGATTGTGCCACAATATTGTGTACTAACTCCCAATTTATTAAAAAATTTGCTCCTTCTCATATCTCAAATACACAATTCTGACTCCCTCCCAGCCCCTAAAGCCAGTGCATTGCCACGAAAAGGTATATGATACATTCGATGTTCAGTTATTTTTTCTTCCAGTGGACTGCATATAAAAGTTTAAAATACTACTTTACACAACCTATTAGTACCTAAACAAAAATGCTTGGTCATTTTTTAGTAGAATTGAAAAAAGATTGAAATTTTAAAATAATTAAAATGCTGCTTGCCAGCTCTTTCAGTTGTCATAGCTGGGAATTAATAGCATTATCCACTAGTAAAACTCCTCATTATAAAGATTTTGCCTGCATATACCATGTAACTAACTGCCTGGTCTCACCCATCAGCTATTGTCTGTCCAAAGCTCAATTAAAAGAATTGTGTGTTGAGCTCTTTCCAAGACCAGTGGCTGGGAAAAGATGCACAACCCGTTGTATCAGGTTTGCATGGCCAGATTTTGGTACCACGGGGGCTACGTCCATCTATATAAAAAGTTCAGGTAATGTTTATTTGGAGAATTTTATTCCCTGGTTATTCTAGCACCAGACTTGAAAGGTGTTAGGAACACAACCTTTTTCACAGAGTTGCTCTTTTCACTGCCATAAAAACAAGTCTGGCCAAAACAAAGCTTTGGGAAGAGAGTGGATACAGGAACCGCAAAACGTGGGCTCAGGGAGATGTTGGCATTTCCAAATTTTCCCTTCTGGAGCTCTGGTATCATGTTCACTTTGAATCTGCACCAGGAAGGAGCAGCTCCAGGCACCCACATCTCTCGCAGCAGCATCACCACCAAGATGGTCCCCAAGGGAACAGAACCCTAAGGGAAATCTGCCAAAAGGGAAATTTTTTCTCCCTGATGTCTTGCGTGTGCCTGGCCCTTCTTTCACAAGCCCACTTCAGTCATCTTCCTCAAAGAAAACTGTTTTTCTCACACAATTTGATGTAATTTACACTCATTAAGCTGGCACACACGAAGAGTGTGACAAGCATCCAGAGAGCTGTGGCAAAGCAGGGGATGGATGTGGGGAGCCAGGGAGGGGAATGGGAGCTCTCCCCTTCTGCAGCAGGAGCCCTGGTGACATCCTGACGCACCTCTTGAAACAGCACACTGAAAAAGGAAAATCAGGACTCTGGCTGGACACAAAGCAACTCATAAGACAAATGGCAAAATCAGTATGACATAGAGCAGGGGAGAGCTGGGGTGAGCTGGGCAGCAAGGCTGGCAGCCAGCCCTGAGGGAAAGGCCAGGCTGTGCATGGGAAACCAGAGACACTGACATGCTGGGCACCAACACAGGTGCTTAGAGGCTGGGAGGAGAGAAACCAAAACAAGACACCCACGAGCGACTCCACAGCTCCACTCAGGCACCTAAGCTATGCCGGCAGGCTGAGAATTTTAAAACAGCTGAGTTAAGGAGCTTGCTACTCCCAAACAACAGCTGCCCACTGAATAGACCTGTATTTTACTTCTCCACTATCAAATCAGGAGGGGATGAGTGGCCATGGCTAGGCTTTCCTGAACCAAAATGATCAGCAATATAAATCAGGCAGCTACACAGACCTAAGGGGTGCAGGTGTACACCATCTGAGAAATAATGTCGCATTGGCTTCAGTGACCATAAAAGCAAAGAGAAAAAGCAGAAATTTTGTATTACTCAAAAAACAGCATTTCCAACTAACATCTGCAGCCCCGAGCTATCAAATACTGAAATCACAGCACTGTGACATCTGTCCCTGCCTAACTCGGTGTAGGCTGCTGCAGTCGTTAACATGGGACCTGTGGATATCATTAAGGACACCTTCTTCAGTGGTGAGGAACCTTCCATTGTCAGTAATTCACCATCAAAAGGTTTCCTCTCATGGATGAAACCTACTGTTGTTACAACAGGTGACCTCTTTGCAAGTAATAGTGGAGAGATTACTGTGTATTAAAGGTTTTTACTTTAAAGAAGTATTTATCCTGAGCTCATTGTGTCCAGCAGGCTTGAAGCAAACCTTTCACACAGATTTGCCACCAAGCTTATCCATGGGAACGCCCAACAGCTTCTGCAGGTCCAAGTGTTCAATACGAGCACAGAAGTGTTTCTACAGGATCAAAATAATTGTATGATAGAACTATCCATGCCACCACAGAATTTAAAACAACCATTTGAGTAACTACATCCAGGACCAGAATCTGAAAAAGGAAATTGTTTTAGACCAGAAGCACATTTCTTAACTTCTATGTCTGCACCACATCTAACGCAGCAGCACAAAGCCATCGGCCACCTCGTCACAGACACTGTTGTCACCGGTGACTGCTCATACCTGTGCAGGAAGCCTCTGGGGGTGGTGAGAGCACACCCAAGGCTGTCAGGCTGCACAAGCACCAAAGAGAACAAGGCATGATGAAAGAGGCTACCCACAAAAGGAGCAGGGTATTTCACTCACCACCTAACACTGCAGTCACCCAGAAGACAGAGCAATTCTGGAAACCTTGACTAAAACAAGTTTCTGGTTGGCTCCCAAGAACAGCAAACTAACACCAGGAATTCCTCCTAAACACAAATTCCCCTTTTCTCACCCTATGAAAAAATGTATTTAACAAGAAGAGTGAGGTATTTTCATGAGGAAATGAGGAAGCAGAAGGAAGGCAAGTAAAATGCTTTCCGAGTTGCACCTTATGATACCCTGTCTTCAGCTCTGAAATGCAGCGAGAGGAACACAATAATCACTCCAAAATCCACCTCAGGAGAGAATGACTTGTTTAAATAACTTTCTTGTACTAAGCAAAGAAACGTGCCAAGAAACTTCAAATCCATCCCACAATACAACACAGATTATACGTCCTTCACTAAATATACCTCTACTCTTGAAGGTTTGCAAGTGTTGTGCTGGCACTATGGGAAAGAAGTGGTTCATGATTGCAAAATTCACCAAGACTAGAAAACACAAACCTGTTATGACCACTGACGCTGTGCTGAACCGGCACTACGACAGCAAGGGCAGAGATGTTTTTCAATATCCAAGGAGAAAGAACCTGTGCAACCAAGAACACTGCTCAAAGGCCAGCTCTATGCCATTCACTTGCAAACAGCGATGACAAGAAGAATATGCCTTACTTTTTTAGTTCAACTACCCATCCCTCGTGTTAGTATCATGCTCCTCCAAATGAAGGGTATCACTGCTAAAATAGAACCAATTCAGAACTGTAGTTCCTTCATTTACATGAGGCAGAATTAGCATACTAGTATCAAAACTTGGAAACCATATTACATAACAAATTTTAAACTATTTGTCTGGCAGGTGCTCAGGAAGATTTAAGATTAGATGCTAGAGTTGGTCTGCTGGTTTGTTTAAAACTCTATTGCTTATCTTTACTCACTGGTATTTCAAGTTATCAAAACAATGTTGCTTGCTCCACTCTCCTACATAGATTCTCGAGTTTAAAGTAGTTTTTTATGGGTGGTCACAGATAATACTAAAACTATCCTCTACAGCAGCTTGCATATACCTTGCATATACCATATAAGTCTGGTGAGGTCTCTAATTACTCCTTTTTTAAAACAATTGAACTTATTCGCAGAAACACACAAACAAAGCATTGGATCTTCTGAGGTCAGCTAAGTTTTTTATGTTTTTGTTTTTTTTTAATTTGGTTTGGTTTTTGGGGTTTTTTTTAATTAAGAAGTACAACAGCTAAGGAATTCTTAAAGAAAGAAAAACAAAGCCACTGCCAATGATTCCTATTATGACAAAACACATTGCTCAGATTCACTGCAATCTTACATAAAAATTACAAATAACTATTCATGCACTTTAAGGACAGATTTTCTTCATTCTCTTTTAACATTTCTAGCACAGATCAGTGAAATTTTCTATGTTCAGCTTTAAAGTACTGCACTACACACCTTGATTGCATTTTAATGACAGTGACAACTGCTTACTAAGCTTTTAATTTTCATAAAAATCCCCCTGACCTACGAACTTACTGCTCTTCCAAGGAAAGTTTGGCAATGTTAGGTGACAGCTTGACACCAAGCTGAAGTAAATCCAAAGTAGTATCTGCACGCAGTATAACAAAACCCTCACAGACACTTCTCCGGCATGTTTTCAACTTTTTTTTCAGTAAAGCAGGAGTCACAGCTCAGCTCAAGCACAAAGATGAAGAAGCGTGACGAGACTAGCTAAAACACAATTACATGACCATAAACATATGTCATACAATGCATGAAACTGAAGTTTTGATGGGAAAGTCTGCTGGAGTACAGTGTTCAACCCAAGTAAGCCCACTGCATCAAAAAATTATCTCCATTTCTCAAGAAAAAAAAAGGTTGGGGCTTTTAAAATCTTATTTTGCTCCAAGTAAAAACATCCATTACTTCAAATCATGCAAGTCCAAGTCTTTGTTTTCACACTAGTCTCTTGGTATTTTAGCTCACTTGTTCAGTGAGCTACCCCAGACACTGACCCAGCCATCAACCTCTTAATCCCTTGATCTGACTTCATGAAAGTGGCCTGGTTCTTCCCCAAGTGATGCAGCCACATGAACCACCTCCACGTCTCTGCTGTTCTTCCAGCCACAAAATGGGCACTGTCTTTCTGACTGGAGAGGCTGGGTGGGTAAATTACTTCCCTGAGAATGGAAGTATGGTTAGAAAGGAAAAGGACTACTTTGTCGCAAAATTAAATAAAACAAAAAGGAAGCCAAGCACAAAAAATAAACAATGATACAGGAATAAAGAGGCCAGATCAGCACTGAGAAGTAACAGCTGAGAAAAGGGAAGGCTGTGGTATTCCACTGTCAAAAAACCACAACCTATTTCAGGGGCAAGATGCAACACAACATCCTGCAACACAAGAAAGCGCTACCAAAATGCACACTGCCCAGTGGTCTTCCAATATTGAAGGAGTTCAAGTCTCACCAGAACAAGACATACCAGAAGTTTTCTTTGTACCTCTGGGCTTGTATGTGCTATCAGAGTGAAGGGCCCTGCCCTCTGCAGCACTGCCTTCCGAGGCTGTCCCCCGCCTCCAAACCCATAGAGAGAGCCCCATTAGTAGAGTCACAGGCACAGATCCTATGGCCTTGTCTATCTGCCACAGGTAGAGCAAAGAAACAGCGGGCATGGGACTGACTGCATTTGGGTTTTACACAATTGAAGGAATTAATGTGCTTTTAAGCAATTTTTTACCTCAGCACTTCCCCTCATGCGTACAGAGAAGTTAGGAGTGTCTTCTAGTGCATGACCTAGACACCCAGCAAGTCTGAGCTGCAGCCAAAGACTGCCAACCCAAAGCATGTCTCCAGAGTCCAGGCTCCTGATCCTGCAAGGGGCACTTCAACACCAGGTCTGGAATGATTCTCTACCATTATTTCAATCACAGTCACCCACTGCCCATGGGCACAGCTGGTCCACTGCTCCTCCAGCACACCAGCACATGTCCATTAGTCCAGGTAAGCTCACATAAAATGACTGCCTACAGCCAGCAGTGGATCTCCTACATCACATTAGTTTCCCACTGCTCTCATCATAAAACGATTGCTCCAACAGGCTCAGGAGGTGGTGCATTACATCACCCAACTCCAAGAGTCCTATTTAGCTTGTTAGATATCTCCTTGTTGAGTTCATATGTGAACCACCCTATAAAGCTATTAGGCTGCCACACGGAAATCCTGCAAGCAGCTGAAGAACACCGTGTCATTAACTGCCCTTAAACAATGCCTGGCTCCTATATAAAGTAGATGTTGTTTCATGGCACTACCTAGCAACCCCAGACGTTGCCCAAAGTCTCCCCAGGCAAGGCAAAGTCCGGGCACTGAAGAAGACAGGCTGAGACGCTGCGAGGGAGGAACAAAGCGCAAGATCAAACACATGCAGGGAGACTGGGCTGGGAAAGCAGCAGAGCCCAGAAGACAAGCCTGTCAGCATGACGGGCCATCACAGGCATACTTGAGGGAGATTAGGCAGCAAGCAGCATTAATAATGCTGTTTCAGCCTATAGAATTCCTGTGTATACGTGGAAAGTGTAATTATCCCTACTCTATTGAAAAGAAAATTGAGAAGACGCAGAAACAAAAGAATAAAAAAGTCCTCAAGGTAACCTATAAAATCCCAGGCAAAAAGGAAAAAACTCCCGAGACTCCAGACCAACCGCCCATTTAGTGGGGTGCGCTAATTTCATATTAGAGGTGCACTCATTTAAATACCCACTGGTTATCCATGCCCTTCATATTATCTACATTATCTACAACTGGAAAAGACATGAATTGCCTTTTCTTACAAATATATAGTTACATCATTTATGAAAACCTAGGGACAATTTTAAAATACAACCCTTCACACAACAGATACTAAAAAAATTATTCAACACTTATATCTGTGGTTAAGGTTTGCAGGTCACTTTTTGGCTACCACTGTATTAATGACGAAAAAAGCCAGTGAGTGAATTTCCAGGGGAAGGGGTTAACAGCTAGCAGAAATGTGTGGAGTAGGTTGTACTAAATCCATTATCAGTGACAAACAAAAATAGAAATAAGGAAGACATGACAAAAGCTAATGGATTTGCACCATTTCCCCCATAACTGTTTATTTAACGTACAGTTTTTCCTTGCTTAGTATTTAATATTGGTTTGCACAATGTATTGAGGAAGAAAACCAGGCACTTCGATAAATGGTTTGAGAGGCTCCCTGGATATGGGCTTTCCAAGTGCTCCTGGGCTCTTTACAGAAACAAAGCTGCGCTCCATCCCAAGCCCCACTCAGCAGCCTCAACAGATCCCTGTCACGTCCAGCAGGCACATGCCGAAGAATAACCATCCTCCTGCAACAGAGACCTCAGTGCTACCCATGTCCATCAACACACACATTACTTCAGCTACTTACATACACATTCTACTCTGCTTGTGTCCCATTTCTATGCTAGGTTCAGACATACTTATTTTTTACTATTATTTCTCTTTCCTCCTCCTCTTTCTCATGGCCGAACAAAACCCCGGAAAGTAAAACAAAACACCTCCCCATGCTGCGAACATGCTCCAAAATGAAGCAACTCATGACTGCAGTGAAGTTTTCATCTCATTCACACAGCCCAAATCAGCAAAAACTCATCAGGGTAGGGCTTGGCTTCAGGAACCTCAACAGCCCAAATGTCATAAGCTGAAACCTCATGGAATCAAAAAAATCTGGGACTTCACCACAACTTGGCATTTTTGCAAGCAGCCTTCCACGCAAACACCAGGTACTACCACAAGCCTCTGGAGAAATGCCTCCTAAGTTAAACAGTAAGATCAGTGGCTCTGCAATGAAGACAAACCAGGGAAAGACCAGTTTAGCTCTAGGAGCAAACCAGCCTCCTGTGGGGAGGTCAAAACCCAGCAGCTACAGTAAGCACACTCCCTCTTAGACACTAGGCACCCTGGTGGGACTAGAACTGCAGTGCCTGTGGGAGAGGGCTTTCCTCACCTAGTGAGATTTGGCATCCTATTTTTACTGTAACCCAAACTGAGCAAGAAATCTCACCTGAGAGCCACACCACTGAAACCTACACACGGCCAGACAGAGAGCAGCAAGCCCTCACTGGGGCCACCTGCAGAATCAGAGCACTACCACCTAAACAATAACCTCTTCCTGTGTCTTCTGGAGTGCTGGCCATAAAAGCCTTCCTGGGAGAGTCAAAAACACACCTCAATTGCACCAGAGCCTTCCAGCATAGGGAGGCTCCAATCTCAAGATGGCAAGGAAATCATATATGCAAGCAGAGGCAGGGAGCGGGCTGCTAAGCCAACTACCTGTCTCCATTGACTGCCATGCCACAGGTCACTACAAGCACCCTCTGCCAGTCCTAGCTGTACCTTCGGTCTCCTCTGGCAGCAGTGCATGAGTGCACAGAGCTTCTTCCCACACCAGCTCCTGCCCATGGATGGCTGGAGACAGCCAGGGCCATGGCACTACCACAAGCACAAACAGCAGATGCTGTGGCACGTGGGTTAAATACAGCATTTCCACCCTGGCAGCAAGCACAGTCCCCTCACCCTCCCTGAAAGTGCAGGGCACCTGCCCGCCCTGTGCCACAGCTGGGGAACCTGCACCCAGCCCCAGGAGATGGACAGCCTGCCACGAACTCAGGGAGGGAAAAACAGGTGAGAATTGTCCTTCTCAGCAGAAGCATGCAGTGGCAGGGGGTGAAGGGAAGCTACGTTGTCAGGTCTCATCCAAATCATCCGCAAGGTGGAGTTAAGTTAAAAAGAACAATGCAGGAGCTTTTCACTGTGCGAGCCATTAATTCAGACGTACTTACACTTTCTCCCACTTTTACTTTAAGTCTTCTGCAGAAGCAAAGGCTTGTAAAAAGAGCAAGAAGATGAACTTGCTTTATCTTCAAAGTTTAATTCACAATAAGATTCATTAAAACTGTAAGAAGACTCCTTTTAATATTTATCTGCACACAGCTATCTCAAAAATAGACTTGACAACTATAGGATTTTTCTGTCTTGGGTTTTTTAGGTGACTGTATTTTTGCAAGCATGGCTACACAGGTTGCAACTGGTAAAATGATAAAAGTGGCAGACACAACAAAGCTTGGCATGGAAAACTTCTGCAGCCTGAGCCACTTGATCAAGTGTATATTAGAGTGGATAATCAGCATCCCTGAGCACCTCCATCAGTAAAACAGATTTGAAATTGTGCAGATAGTTTATTATTAAACACAGGAAAGTGACTACATTAGAGAAATAATATCTAAACTTACTGGTGTGCAAAAAAGGAATATTTAAATCTACAACTTTTCCAAGGAAGTTAGCAAGTCCCTGATCAAAACCCACATCTTGGCAAGAATAGAATTCACAGGTTTATTCATGTTATTTACTGGGCAGACTAGTTCTACATTAGCAGAGCACTAATCAAAGTCTAAATACTTAACAAATCCTGACTCAATATAAATTATTCCTGTTTAAAAGTCTACCTCATTTTTCCAGATGCCATTCGAAATGCCACAGTGATTTTGCTACTTCATAGAAACAGTAAAGAAAAAGTGAGTTTCCTCAGATTCACAAAAAGGCACATAACAGAGGAAGCAGCAGAGAGCCAGACTGCAAACTCACTGAAACAGACCCAGCAGAAATAGGAATGTCCCTCTTCAGGGCGCTCTAAGCTGGTAGCAAACAGGATGTGAGCATCAGACACTGTGCAAAGAGGTTCTTCAGAATAGCAAGTTCAGGCACAGACTGGGCCTTTTACCCAGTAAGGAAAGAGTGAGAGGAAGGAGGGGGTAAAAAACAGCTTTCAACCTACACACCACAGCCCTGCCTATTTGGGTTTTCCCTAGCTTCTTTTTAACTGAATTATCTCACAAGCAGACATTTTTCATTTTCAGGTGCGATGTTCACAGGACGCCCCCATGAAATAAGAAGCCTGCGTGTGCTTGTAGTGTACTGAAAGAAGAAATGACAGGCTCCTCAGGAAAATGAGACACTGAACAACCCTAGCAGCACCAGCAGCCCTGAGAAGGGGACTGGGGCACTTGCTGAAAGACACACCATCTACAGAAAGAAGGATTTATGTTTGGCTTGAACAGAACAAAAAAAGAGACAGAGTTTGGAGTAGGTGAGGGGAAAAGAAGTCGGATGGAGTCTAGAAACTTCTGGAAAAAAGCTGTGTCAATTTCTACATGGGGCTAAGTCACCATCTTCAGCTCCCACCCCTCAGTGTTTACTAGGAAGCTATTACTCATTCTGATCATTGCATACAAAAAGACTGTGGATCAATATTGCACGAGGGTGATTAGTGATCAGTGATTAAAATCAGTGTATGAATTTATCTGACTTAACATGCCTGGAGTGGAAACAAACAGGGAGAAACAATTTCTGAGCAGACTCCAGTAACGAAAATCGACAACTTGCCCAACATCAGATGATGATGTTGTGAGGAGTTCAGAAGCAACAAGGAAGAGAAGACATATGATATTCTCAGAAGGTTAAAAAGTTGTTTTCTTCCAAATTATTCATGATCAAATATGCCTTTGAACAGATCTACCACCTAAAGGAAGAGAAAAACTCATTTAGGGATGCCAAAGCAAGGCTATTTCGATGACACAGGTGTCATGCAACCAGGCCTGCTGTGACCTGAGTCACTGCTCCAGGTCTCCTGTGATCTTTTTCTTGATCGGTTTCACACAGGAAGCCTTCATATCTGAAACGCCAAAAATAGCATGTGGTTTATGAGTGAAAATCCTCCTTCAAAAAAAGGCTGCAACTTTTTTCTTTTTCAAAATGCAAATGCACTTTCAGTACAGCGCAACGACGACTGAAAGCACTTGCCCCTGCACTCCTCAGACAGACATTTATGATTGGTTACATTTAGAGACTATGCAGGTAGGAAAAAAAGAGAACTAAGGTATGTGTGTGTGTGGGGGGGGGGAACCACAAAAATAGCAATTGGAACTGAATAGATGAAGGTGAAAAGCAACCAAAAATAACATACAAACACTCCTACAGAGAAAAATGCATAGTGAGAAAATGAAGTCCAAGCTGCTGAAGACCCCATCCAAAGGTTGAACAAAGAGAAACTGACACCTTATATTGACCCCATTCATCCTACCAATACTGAAACACTTTAGCAGCAGTCATCTTACCTCTCAGAGTTGCATCATGTACTAAATCCTGCTGAAAACCAGTAACCAGCCCTTGAGCATGCTGGTGGTGTAAAAACTCACCATAGCTGGCCCCTGCAAGAGGAAGCCCGTTACACCAGCTCCAAAGCACCAGCCCATAAAAAGGGCTGGCTGCTCCAAAGGGTCCTTCTCTCTTCACAGTTGCACCCTATGACCACAAATGCTGACATCTGCACTGTATGGTGAAGGACTTCTGTAATTATTGTGCTTTCCTTGCAAAAGACTCTCTCAGGCAATACTAAACACACCACCAACAGAAGAGTTTGAAAGCAACTTGACAGATTACAGCTTTATTGCAACCTCCACAATCTGGCTTTAATGTTGTTCATTCATAGCATTTTTAGCATGTTGGTATTCTAGATGTTTCTATTAGAAAGTCATGAGATGGTGCAAAATCATGGGAGAGCTGGGGGTGGGGGGGGTTGGGGGGCAAACCAAAACCTTTCCAGCTGTCTTCGTTTCTATAAAAGAGCTGGTGAAAGTTCTTAAAGGCTCTAAAATAAGGCACACAGCCGCTCCCTTCACTGCTTTAAATGACAACATGATTTTTAAGCCAATTTCATAACTTTTAAGATATCGATCTCTATATAAATAGCCTCCCACACCACTCTTATCATATCCATTCATTTTATTACACAAACACACCCTTAGATGCTAACGTTACTTGGTCTAACTTAAACGCCATGCAACACAAACAGAAAATTTATTTGGGCAATTGCAAAATTCCCTTCCTTTCCAAACAAAAGCATGTCTCGGTACACAGCGCAAGAAGACTGATGCTACACATGGCATAGACTGAAAAGCCAATTCTAGAACTGTTTTAACTTTTCACCCCCTGACAAAACAAGAGGAATCAACAGATAGTCAAAACAGGAAAAAAAAGCAAGTTTACTGATGAAGCAAATTCTTCCCCTTTTAAATGCATGTCTAAATTAAAGATTCAAAGTGCCAATCCAACAAGTTTGCAAACCCTGTTTTATAAATAGCAAGGGGAATAAATGTAAGATGATGTGACACACAAGTGGGTAACTCTACCATAATTAAGACACGGACTCTTGTCCCATCAGCCCAAGCCAGCCAAATGCTTTTTTGGCATACTAGACACTACTGGAAGGTGAGTGCAACTTGAGTGCTGGTGAAAGAGCAGAAGGTGATTAGCAAAAGTGGTTAGATCACAAGTGTATTTACTTTGAAACTAAAATAATGCAAGCATTTTAGCTGGCGGGAGGAAGACATTTTCCTAGTCTACAGAAGAAAAGGATGAAAAAGCAAAATCCTTCCTACAATTTCACTGCTACAAGTTAAAATCAAAGCTTTCTAAATGAAAATTTTAATTTTTTTTCAAACAGGAATGACTGAAAACCTTGTTTCTTAATGGACAGGGTTGTAATTACATTTCCCCTTTCCCAAATTCAAAATTGGCCAGCTCTAAAAACTAACAGCAAATGACACATCAAAGCAGACTTGCTAAGCCAAGAACAAGGAACTTTATTCCTCCAAACAAATGCAGCACTGCCCAAAAGGCAGTGAAATATTATCCGTGTTTTAGCAAAACTTGAAACAACAAAAAATTAGTCAAAGTGGAGGTGTTTACTAAATTTTAAATGCTGATTTGTTTTGGAAAAAAACACGAGAAATGGTTCAGGTTCGTTAAGACTCTTAATTAAGAGTAGTCTGTTTAGGCTAACTGGTAACCAGTTGTGGCAACACATCTTTCCCACGGAAACTTCGCAGAGATTAGCTGAGGTGGTTAGAACATGGTACTAATAATGCCACAGTTGCAGGTTTGATCCCTGTCTGGGCCACTCACTTAAGAGCTGGGCTTGAAGGTACTTGGGGGTCCCCTCCAACACAGGATATTCTGTGATTCAAGATGCACCACTATGACAGCATCTTGTTTTCCTGGCACAGAGACACAAGCAATAGAAAGCTCTATCTACCAACCCAATTTTTACTCCCATTTTATCTTAAAAGTGTTTGGATGATCAAAAAAACAGTGTGACTCCGTAATGCTTTTTATATATAAAATATATTTATACACACACACACATATATACAGATAGATAAAAAAAAAGAATTGAAGCAGAAAAGGGAGGTACATCATGAACAACAAAATCGCATTTGCCTCAAGAGCTGGGAACCAGCACCGGACTGAGTCTCCAGTGCAATTTCTCTCCATGATAGCTTCTTTCGTCTTTCTCTGCCATGCAGCCAGAAGCCTAGAAAGTATTACATGTCAATATAAAATTGTAAACCAAACCTACACCCTTACAAAAGCAAGGTCTGTATATTTAACCCTGAGCACTGAAGGGGAAAACCTTCATCTGTATAGAAGAAGGGTAAGAGAGAGAAAACAAAAATAAATTAGTGTAATGAGTAATTATGTAACAATAAATGCATTACATTAACTGCCAAAACAGGAAAAAACATTCTGGACAAGTTCATCCAACTGCTTCAAAGCAAACCATGCAACAATACAAATGCCAGCATCTGTCTCATTCTCAGCCATCTCAGCCACATCCTGGCTCTCCAACTTCCCATCTCTCCTAACTGAAGACTGAAAACCTCCACCTTCCATGCACACCATGCGTTCCTTCTTACTTCAGCTATGCAGGAAAGCCAGCAAACTACTTACACCATTATATCTCAAAAAGGTTTTTCACCCAGAGGGTGGCTGGGCACTGGAACAGGCTCCCCAGAGAAGTGGTCACAGCAGCAGCCTGACAGAGTTCAAGAAGTGTCTGGACAATGCTCTCAGGCACACAGTGTGATTCTTGGGGTGTCCTGTGCAGGGCCAGGAGTTAGACTCGATGATCCCTTCTAACTCAGGATGTTCCATGATTCTGTGATTCTATTCATGTACAGCCCCTTAGTCCTCAAGTACTACAGGAAGGGTGGAATTATATAAGAATCATATCATTATTTCCAGTTAAATTTATTTATAAATGTTATGTCTGAAGGGAATTCCTGCAGAACTGAGTACCTTTTGGCACAGGGTATTCTCCCAAAGCATAATTGTAGCTCCTTATACACCAGCAGCAGGCAGTTCTTAAACCTGTCAAACATTCTCTCCGAAAGCCTTCAAAGTGCTCCCAGGAGCAGTGATGATCTCTGGAAGTGCAGTGATTCTGTGTTTTCCTGGGGCCTGAGAAGGCTGCATGGAATCTGCCACTGCAAAGCAGTGGTACTGAGGAGAATCCTTCAAACACAGCTTTTCCTACATGGCAAGGACTTCAGTCCTAAAGATGAAGATCTCGTCCTTGCAAAGTCTGTTTAGCTCTTCTCAGCTATTTAAAGAAAAGAGACCTAATTGCAGAAGTGCTACATTTATTACATTCTGAACTGCTAACCTTAACAGTGATGTTTAACCCCTCTTCTGCTAAGGTAAAACCAAGACATTGCGTGAATGATTTCCCTATTTTTACCGAAGCATGCAGAACCTATGAGGGTGTGTTCCCACTCTCCACACTAAAAGGTGAGGAAGAGAGACAAAAATATGTAAACGAAAGCTTGAGATAAGGTATGACAGCAACTAACCCTAGTCTTGCATTAACCTCCACAGTCCCTGCAAGTCGCACTGCAGACACTTTTTTTCAACTGTGAAGTCAGAAATACATTCATAATAGTTGCTTCATCTCAGTGAGTACCTTCCCACAAGTAGGCAGCTGTGGGATCTCATAAACATAGCTCTGGAGCATAGGCTAATTTTCTGCTCAAAGCTTGAATGACTGTGAATTCACCATTCAACTAGATTCTCTTATGCAAAATCCCATCAATAAGTTTCTGGTCCACGTACTGCCACAGACAATTCTCCATGCCATTGAGACTTCCCTGTACAGAAGCCTGTTCATTCCTCTGCTTACCAACAGTCGTCCTTCAGCAAGTTACACTGGTGCTTCAAAATCCTGAGAGCTCTCAGCTAGTGGTAAATTGCTACTCTTCACTGCTGCAATGAAATATAGCAATTCAGCATGCTGTAGATAGTGTTTTGGTATCTTAAGTCACTGGCTAAGGGCAGCAATTTGGTTTCTTTTCTACTGCAACAAGAAAAAATAACTCACATTTAAGGTCCTTAGAATGAGTCCTCCCACAAATTCCTACACAAGTTCCCAGGACAATTTTTCCATAACAGCCCAAATGGAATGTGAAGAACTAAACAGAAATAAATTAATTTAACAAAATTAATGAATTAAAACATACTGTCTCCAAAATTATTATTATGGATAACTAAGTAGGATCCAGAGGCATCATTTATGGCCACAACAGCTGCTTTCCACAGCCCTCACTCCCAGTTGTGTTGCTGATACTCAAGAGTAAATAAAAAGCAGCTTTTCTGAAGTCAGGAGTCCAAACTGGTGGGAGAACAGAAAAAAACCAAGTAATGTTTCAGGCTAAGAAAGGCCAACAATGACCCACAAAAAATTCAGGAGGAAAAAAAGTTGTATGCCAAAGCAGGAAGGTCACTCCCTTTCTTTCTCTCCCCTGTTGCTTATCTTACATGACCTCTATCACTGATGACACTGACACCACTTACAGCTACAAGAAATTTAGGACTCTTTAAAAGCCAGTTTTGTTGCCAGCATGTAGGTAAACCTTGTCAGCACCGAGACTTTTATAAATATTCTTATTCTTCAGAAAGGATAACCACAGTTTTATTGCCATTGTAATAAATGGCCAGACACAGCAGTGACAACGAGCACATGTGGGTGCACTCTCCCAACTACCAGACATCTCAGCAGCTCCAGCCACTTGACCACTAAGATCTGAAGACAGACACAATGGCATGGCAGAGCCAAAGTATTCTACACTCTCTTGTGTAATTAAAGGTGAGAACTGCTGTGAGCTTCAGTCCTGGATGCTAATTTTGCTCACAGGGAAACCTCAGGAAGCTCTTGCTAAAAGCAGCACACCTGAGGAAGGTGTTTCTTGCCCCCATCTACAAGGCCAGTTAGTCCCAGGGCAGCCAGACAGCTGAAACCACCCACAGGGCCACTCTCCAACATGCCTGGTCCCCCAGAACAGCCGCTTTAGAGAAAGCATACAGTATTACTTCTGTGCCTGAATTCTTCCAAGACAGAGAAAAGACACCCAGGAATTAAGTCCAAAAAACTAAACTACAAGACTGAGTAAAGCATCCAAGCACATATTCAGATGTGCTTAACCTTTAAGGATGTCAGAGCTCAAGTGTCAAGACAGGGACTCCTAAGTGCACCTGAACCAACCACCCATGTTTCTCTGTTGCCTGTCAATGAAGCACTGCCAGACAAGCAATTTTGGCAATTCCTCTCTTCCCCAGCCCACCCATAATAATTTCTCATCTCTGGAGCTGAGAGGGTACCCCACTTTTAGCCAGCTCTGAGACACTGGAGCAGGTAGGGAATGGTTGGAGAAGGGACAAACTACGTGGGAATTTGACTGAATGACAGATGTTAGTAAGCTAACTAGCTTTCTCCTTGAGACCAAAATTTAACTACTGAATCCTAACAAGCCAGCTGCTACTACTGAAGAAAGCAAAATCTGATTGTTTCTAAACTACTTAAAAACTGACAAACTAGAAGTTCCACAAAACCAGCAAGATTCTTACATATCTCATAAAAATGAAGTTTCCTCAGTATCTTCCTTTACCTAGAAGACCTTTACCAGACTCGTACTGGTTAAAAATACCTGACCATGTATCAAAAGATAAAAGCAAATTACTTCGAGATAAAAAGCTTTATTAGCTTAAAAATACATATAAGCATGGGCCATGTCTTTCCCCAGATGCTTGCTAAGCAAAACTTAACCAGAGGCAGCCACACAGGGCTTTTTCTTAAACAAATCTGTGTTCACAAGAGTAACTGAATAGAATTATAGAAGGGTTAGGGTTGAAAGAGACCTCAAACATCATCTAGTTCCAACTCAAGTCACCATGTGCAGGGATGCCATCCACTAGACCAGGTTGCTTCAAGCCCCATCCAGCCTGGCTTTGAACACTTCCAGGGATGTGGCCCCCACAAGTTCTCTGGGCAACCTGTGCCAGTGCCTCACCACCCTCATAATAAAGAATTTCTTCCAAACATCTAATCTAAATCTCTCCTCTTAGTTTAAAACTGTTCCCCCTTGTCCTGTCACTCTCTGCCTGTATAAGAAGTCCCTCTCCCTCTTTTTTCTAAGTCCCCTTTAAGTACTGGAAGGCTGCAATGAGGTCTTCCTGTAGCTTTCTCTTACCCAGGCTGAACAGCCCCAGCTCTCTCAGCCTGTCTTCATGAGACATGCTTCTGCCCTCTGATCATCTTCTGGCCCTCCTCTGGACCCTCTTCAACAGGTCCATGTCCTTCCTGTGCGGGGGGCCCCATAGCTGGATGCAGCACTGCAGGTGAGGTCCCACAAGAGCAGAGTGGAGGGGCAGAATCCCGTCCCTCGCCCTGCTGCTCACACTGCTTAGGATGCAGCCCAGCAGAGAGCTGGCTTTCTGGGCTGCAAGCACACATTGCTGGCACATGTCCAGCTTTTCAGCCATGAGTCCTTCTCCACAGGGCTGTTCTCAATGACTTCATCTCCCAGTCTGTGCTCATGCCTGGGACTGCCCCGACCCAGATGGAGCACCTTGCACTCGGGCTTGTTGAGCTTCATGACATACTGCTTTGCTATAGCTACATGCAGTGCTTGCACCATGACCTCATCTAGCAAGTCTGCCCAGTCTTGCAATGACAAGTTAACTACTTTTATATGCTAACCCACCACTGACCAACGTACAAATGACAACCAGCTAAATTAAAAAACAGTCACACAGGGTCCCTTCTTCATAACGATTTTGGCTTATGTTATTCTATACCATTCGTTTCTATTAACTAGATTTATGATGAAGATACAGCAATTAGCTGAAAATAACACAGAAGGAGCAGGTGGTGTAAGCAACCTGCAGACTGCTGCCCAGGGCCCGCCAGGCCAGTTGTGTGAATGACTTTACCAATAATACAGTCATGCTGCAGGACTGAACTAAGGTTCAGTGGGGACACAGTAACCGTCTGAATCCAGAGCAAAGAAAGGAAGCTTCTCCAGCAACTCAAAGGCTACTTCAGGCTGTCTGAAGAGTATTCTCAACTCCTCAACCATTTTCAACTGCTGAGTTTTGACCAAGACTTTAAAATATTTTTTCTCAAGGTCTTCACCCAGGAAAAGAAGCCACACAGCACAATTTGCTGGGCTCTTTCAGACAACGTACAACGCTTCCTTTTAGGAAAGGGAGGAAGAAGTCTAAGGGACACATATTTAGTAATTAAAATGGATTCTCTGACGTTTTGCTGAAGAACTGAAGTACAAGACAGACGCGCATACACTCAGCCACACCAGCAAGCCCAGCTCACCCCTGATGTTCAGCTACAACCAGAGCTAGCACAGCCACCATCGTGGGCCTGGTGCTTGGGGGCATGTCTTGCCACATTCACTAATGGACATGTAAAAGTGCTCCTGTGTGCCCACATCCTTCAGCCCATCATCAGCAAGGCCTCCTGTGCTCAAACCAGAGTGCAGCTCCAAGATCTGTGCATCCTTTGCTGGCAGTGACAGTGGCACTTCATTATCTCTCCGACAATTGTAAAGAAACATAGGAGGTGATGAGGATGTAAGGATAGCAGCATGGAAAAAGCCTGACAATTGATTTTATAGACATCCTTTCCTCTTCCACAACAGCTTTTCAGAGGATGCACAGCACAGGTCCACACAGAGCCACCTCTAATGCCAAAATTCAGAACCTCGGGCAACACAAAGAAACAAATCTTGAAAAAACACACAAGTGCACACATCCTGGTGCAGCTTTTGTAGGACCATTTCACCCGTGTCTTATGGACCCAATTGAGCACCAAGCATGTATCTGACTGAACGTATTCAAGCAGCCCCATTGGTTTAAGTGCAGCCTGTGCTCTCAAAGGTAAGAGCATCCCTCACCCCTTCCCTTCCCCATCTTCTCTTGCTGCCACCAGGTCAGCTCTGAGCTGGCTGGAAGCCGCAGGCACAGCTTCATGCCAGATTAAACAGAGCTGAGCCCACGGCCTGTGCTGACACTGATGTTCCTCTGGCCACAGTAACCATGAACTAAAAAGGGAGCCAAAAATGAATCCAGCTAAATTAGCACAATGAAAAATAACCCAAACAAAACTTATACAAAGAGTTTTCAGCCTGCTCATTACGCAGTGACACACGTGCCAGTATGAGCTGAAGAGGGGCTTTCGATACAGCCCTAGATCGATTTCATTTCCCAGGAGAGGGAACAGGCAGCCAGGTTCGTCAGGGTTCATGCATGAGAATGACAGCCCAGACTTTGATCACTTTAAATCTGCTGTAAAACACCAAGAAGAGTCACTAACACAGGCCACTTGAACAACGAACATCACAGTCCTGCTCCTAAACGGAAAACAAAACAAACATTTCCAGCAGAAGAAAGCCTCTTTAAACTTCTGTTCTCATTTTACCTTAACCTTTACCTTGTGGCAGGGACTACATTCATTACCCCACCAAGCAGTCATGCATCATGCAGCTGCCAGCCCTTCTTCTGTAAGGAATGGCTTGTCTCAGCAATCCCAACTGGCAGTCCCCAGCCTCCCCATCATCTCTATTCCCCTTGTCATGTCGGCACAACTGTTAGCTGGACTGCACTGTGACCTGAATTGGGGAATTAAGCTGAAAAGCAACAGAAGAATTAAAAGAAGAGGGAAGGTATAAATCCAGCCAGATCAGTTATTTGTCACAGAAACACAAAAGTTCATGTGCCAGGGAGGTGATGGAGCAAACAGCTGGAAGCGAGGGAGTGCAAACACAGCTGAGAAATGGACTCATTGACCTCACCACAGCCCAAGCCCAATGGTAAAGAGCAGCTCACCCCTGATTTCCTATGCCCTTTCAGTGCAGCTTAACACGCTTTGCATCATCTTTGCTATGGGTGAGGAGCACAGACAGGGCCCCCTAGTTTATTTAACCGAAGTGGCCAGTCTCCTTTGGTAGGTCAGTGGCCTGTCACTGTGCAACCAACACCCCAGTCATGCAGCAGGGCACCTGCCCGCAGGGTATCTTAACTGAGAGCAAGGTAACACAAATACTTTACATACAAGGTTCAGAGGATTCCCTGGATATTGCCAGCTCTTCACCATTACTTGAAAAGAACTGCTTGTGTTTTGTACAGCTCTCAAACAGTTAATTCAGGCAGATTCCAGTGCAAAGAGTTAGCTCTGATGTAAAATCAAGCAGGGAAACGAAGAGTGCTATTTCCACGCACAGCTTTAGGAAATCTATTATTTAAATATTCTGTATAATTCTGTGGTTTGCAATTCAAAAACAAAACTGAAAGGGTTCAAGTAAAGTTCTCCATAAATTGTCTAATATCTTGAAACTCCATTTACAGAGTGGTACTAGAGAATTTTATGATTTCTCTAGAAAGAGATGACCCTTGTTTCTCCACATACCAATTTGAGGATAAAATTTCTGATATTAGAGAGCTTTTTGGTATGACAGACAGAAGTACAAGAAAATCCATTTCAAGTTAAACTAGACAAATTCCAGTTTGAAGCCACAAAATATCCTTTTAATAATTAAAGAAATCACCGGTTGCACCAGCTTATTTAGGACATTAATTTATTAATGGAGTCAATATCACCTGAAGCCTTTAATGTGAATCTGAGGGGCTGTTTTGTTTGGTTCAGTTTTCCGCATTTTTTTCACTTTAGCTTTCAGACATTATAAATGCAGTGAAATTCTGGCACTTCTGTTATTTGGATCAGTCTAGGTGATAACATTAAAAACAGAGGAGATTATTTCTATCCCCAGTGTGACACTGAACTTTCACAGGAAACCTTCTCAACAACATTAAGAGGGAGGGCAGGGTCCCATCTCCCTCATCTTTGTGCATAAGCAGATTGGATTAGGAGATTCTAACAAAGAACAAGCAGGGTCCTTTTCCTCTCACTCCACATAGCACTGATCTTTCCACAGGATTTTACCTGTCAAAACCCCAGACATTATCATATCAGAGGAGAGACATTTGCAGGAGGCACTCCTGAAAAGTCTCCTGTGTCCAAAGGGTTCCCCATGGCTCCTGTCAAGATGCCCTGGCAGAGCACTTATGAGAGACAGTGCATTAGATGAGGACAAGTTGGACATCAGCTCTCACAAAGCTCAAGGACCACTCAGGAGTCCTCAGATCTCAGAGCCTGCTCCAGACGGAGGAGGAGCCTGGCTGGATCTCCATGACCCAGTTATGGACCACGTACTTCTAAGAATAACTTCCACATCAAGCAAGGAGAATTTTCTTCTCCCATCCCCATAAACATATCCTTTACCCTCATTACATTTTTATTAAGACATCCCTCAGCATAAGGGCCAAATAAACCTTTCCGATGCTTGAATTTCTTCAGCGTGCACACAGCCAGAAGCATGTGTGTGCTTCCCTATCTCAGACAAGGCAGAGCAGACACAAAGAGGAGCCCTCTTGATAGGATGGATGCCCAACGAAGCACAGACCAGGGAAAAAACAGTGGAATAGCAGAGAGGAGCAAGGGGACAAAAGCTCCAACCTTTATAACCACGAGCTGTTCACTGAGACAAAAATACTGCAGCAAAGCCAGCGAGGTCAAACATCATTTCCCCTCATCTGATAACGATGACTGAGGAAGTTTGAAATCATAAAAGGCATAGACACATCACACACCCTGGAAAGACAATCCCACCAGCCTTTGTTCAAAGCAGGAATCCCTATACGAATAAATCGTATTTTCAAGGGAGGCAAAAATAGGGCTTGTAACAAAATTTTTCAGCCGTCCCTTAGCTCAAGCAGCACTAGTGGGCATAGCTATAATCACAGCAAACCTACATAATGGGTCTGAACTAGCTTAGCCCTTTCCCTGCAAGCAGAGAAGCTGCCACATCAGTAACTCCGTTGCTAGGGCAACTGCTTACTTTCCATATCAACTGCAAACTCGTTGCTATGGAGACACATATACAAGAAAAATTCCTCTCTATAGCCAAGGACCAGATGGTAGGGAAGTCATGGACTAACGGGCTGTACTAAGTGGGACACAGACTACAGGACATTTAGATCTGTACGTTCACAATAGGATTAATCTGAACAAGTAAATTCACAGGTCTGGCAGTATAAACAACGCCAGGGAACTCCGCATCTACTCCCCATCATGTGATAACTTCATACTCTGGCCAACTTTTATTAAACTGCTGAGCTCAATGCAAAGAGGTTTGTACAATCAAGAGCTCAGCATTTTCCCTTCTTCCACCCAGCTCTCTGTCTCGATCCAGATCAGCCTCATCGCAGTTACCCTAACAGCCACGCTTTTGGTTTGCCAGGTAAGCCTGACAGCACTGCAGCTGAAGTGGAATAGCAGCAGTGTAAAAACAAATTCTCTTTTCCCGGCATTCCACACCAGACTTAAAGTACCAGGACAGGGCAAGTCAAAAACCAAAGTGATGAAGCCTGTCTTTTTTTTTTTCCTGTCTGATACAATGATCTCACGTCAGGAAATTCAGGCATTCATATGCAGGCAGAAAAAGCTGCAGACTATTAGATGCATATTTAGTCGCATGAATATAAACCAGTGGAACCTAAGATTGAGAAAACTACTATGCAGAGGGAATTCAAAAAAGAATTAAGTGTTCAGCAGAACTTTTTTTAGAAAAACGATTACTGAAAGGCTACATAAACAAACACTGGAAAGCACAACTATGAGAGGAAAAGCTTCCAGCTTTTCACAATGTGTCAACGCACATCAACCGGCAAATGCCTGCAATTCCCAGCACTGATTAACTCTTTCCCCCCATACTGTACATGTTTCAGAGCCCATCTTGTTAGCATTCCATAACATGCCATTTGCTAAATGTCACTTTTTATTTTTCGTGCAAAACCAGTAAAACAGGCAGACTCCGAACCTGCAATCTGCAAAAACTGTCTGCAAAGGAGAAGTATTATAAAATTTTTCCTTACAGATGAAAGCCCCTCTTTCCCCTGCCCCAAGCCCCACACCAAAACCAGAGAACCCTTAAGATGGACACCTTCCTTCTGAACAGCAGAGATATTTGCTGCAAGGTACTGAATCAACTCCAAGTGTGCATGCACACACACGAAGGTATTTTCAAAGCCATCAGTTGACATTTACTGCTTTCCAAGTCCGCAATTAGCTGTCAAGCACCTGATTCAGCAACTCTGACCAAGGGCCAATTCTGAACTCAGGACTCTGTCTGCCACATCCCTTGGCCAGGACATGAGGAAAAACCCAGCAGGAGACTTGAATGACCTGCTGTGGTGCATTTTACTTTTCAGAGTCCCATCCCATTCATGTTAAAGCTAGCTACCTGCAGGCATTAGCATCTTCAGGAAGTGGAAGAAATTCTTTCTCATAACCTGGGATTTTCCAGGAATTAATAAAACTCCACCTTGTTATTCATACAAGCAAGGCCTCCCACCACACCTTGTTGTCTAGCTGTGTAACCATGGCTGTAATCGTGAATTTGAGACTTGGGTGACCAGTCATGCATTGTGCTGCGCCACCTCCCCACGGAGCAGCAGTGCAGCGCAGTATTGTTCAGACGAGCTCAGTGGACAGCCGGATATTTGACAGATAGACATGAAGACAAGTTCCTCACAGGAAGGATGCTGAAATCTAAATAGCCAACTTGTAAACAGAGGAAGAGGGACAGAACAAAACACAAATGACAGTGTTAAACACATGCCTTGCCAGCTACAGTATTTTGGTAGTTTTTTAAATGCGTTGTGTGAAGATTTCTTACAGTCTGGGACAGCGTCATAAAAGTCTAGTGTGGCGTTTATTATTATAGTCTCATCTCCAAACCAGAATTTAAGACTCTGGCTTACACAAAACAAGATCCAGTTCAGGAACAGGTTTTTCTAATCTCACACACAAGCTTGCACAGCAATTAATTGATAAAAATACCAACATACAGTGTGTGATCAGCAATATGGGGACAGTGGATTCTAGGTAATAACACTTTTTAAAAAGAAAGAAAAGAAAGATAGGTGTGTCAATCCTTTAATAAATGAAAGCTCCATAGAAAAGAAAGTTAACTCATCTAAAACGAAAAGTTGCTAGCTTAGGATAGAGTATGACTCTTCCTCTAGAGTTACTTTAGCTTCTATCCCACAGCTTTTAAAGTTAAATTGCACACAAAATAGGGAGAACAGCACCACCAAGAGAAGTCTAGTTTCAGGGTAACAAGTTACAAGACAATCACAGCATTTATCTCACTGAAATACAAAAGCTGTGTGCATCTATTGTTTCTGCCGGGGGACAGTGTTCACTTTCTGATCTTCAGCCAATTTTAGAGACAGATCACGAGTGATGTGATTTTACCTGCTATTTATTTCCCTAACCTGTGAGAAGGCCTCTGAAATTAATCTGCAAGCTGCTATTTTCATCAATATACTCATACTTTGCCAAAGATTCATCCAGACCACTGCTTCTTGAGAAGGTCCCCTTCAGAAATTGGTTCCTGCTCCCAGGCAGACTGACAGAGTAGAAGGTTATGCAAGGCACTGCCCCCACCGCTCCACTTGCCTCCCCATTCCCTCACACAGAGCCTCTCTTCCTGCAGACACTGCTGGGAAATCAGCAATGAACCCAGGAGACAACAACTGAGATCCGAAAGCAAAGATGTGCTCCCAGGGCTTCTGCTCCACACCAGCTGCAGAACTTATATGAGCCCAAGGAACACCAGGAATTTTGGTGAATGGTAACCTTCACCCTTGATGCCAGACCTGTCTCCTCTCTTTGAAGAGTTTCTCTAAAACCCACTTGAAATGGAACAAAGCTTCATCAGCATTATCCTCCTCAAGTAAAAGAAAGAAAAGTTTTTTCGGATTGCAACACAGACCAGGGCAATAGCGATGGACTCTTACATAAAGCATACCCTTTCACTATACATTTGTATAAGCCAAGAACAGCAAGCAGCCTATTTATAACATGATTACATTCATCTAGTGTAGCTGGAAATCATTACCACAGCATGATAAACTAAAAACAATATTTAACTACTATGCATGAAGACACCATCTGGGGGGAAAAAACACACACACACACACCGAGCACTTTCTTACAGATGTCTAGACAATGAATTTAATAAAATCAGAATGAGCAATGCTAAAGAAATGCTGGCTCTCTGAACTCAATCAACTATGTTACCAGGCACAGGGCTGCACATTCTGTATTTCACTGTTAAGGACATATTCTGGGATTAGCAGGTGAATATCTTGAGAGCCAGATAGGTTCCCATAGTTCCAAACTCACCTGACTTCGGTCTTTGTCCACTTTCTTAAAACACTTATTCAAGGATAGATTATGTCTCACAGAATTTTTCCATCCAGTGGGTGCATTTGCAAAATATGGAAAGTGTTCCAAGATCCAGTTGTATATATCCTTTACGGGCAGTCTTTTGGTTGGCGAATCCTCAATGGCCATAAATATGAGGCAGCTAAAGGAATAAGGAGGTTTGCAGTTGGGGTTCTGCTTGGCATCGTAGGGCATGTCAGAGTGGGCAGGAGACGGCGGCGTGTCATCACCGATGTCCTGAACAGGGCTAACGCTCCTTAACACCGAGTCCCCAAAGCTTTTCAGCAAGTTCTTGCTCTCATGTAACCAGTTCAAATTAGTTAGTTCTTCATCTTCCATGGCCCCTTTATCTAATCTGATGGCAGGCAAAGAGAAATCTAGGTCCTCGTCATCGTGAAGTGCCTTTGATAAATCGCTGTCTTGATAACGCTGGCTCAATCCACTGGGAACGCTAATTCCTGAGCCCTCTGGCTTCTTACTGGGAGGCATGACTGGACCCATTTAGGCAGCAGCTCCTGGGAGAGTAAATCCAAAGAAAAGGGAGAAAGAGAGAAAAGTTAGCTCATAAAAAGGTCCTGCTTTTGACAGCTTTTCACTAACTGGTCACTTGGCCTTTTGCCATCTGTATTAAACACAACAGTTTCATGTAACGCTCATCCACAACTGTTGAGTAAAATAATCTAAAGTCAGCACAAAGGAAGAAATTTCAGTCGATGGATTAAGATGATAATCCAGATACACCTCAGTTCTGCTTCATGTATTGAAGCCCCACACAGGAAATCCCAAAGACATGTCTCTTTAATGATAAAGAGGTGTTTTCAAACCATTGAATACTCCAATTGTATCACTTTAATAAGCATGTGAATTGAAAAAAAAAAGTAAGAGTGACTCAAGGCCAGTTGCTTCAGATTAATTTCAGCTGTTTCACATTTGAGGACAATACAATAGCACCATGATTAAAATCACTCTGGCTTAAGGCTGAGGCAGACAAACACCCAATCTGACTTGGATGCACCAAAAGTCAGAAATGGGAGCAAACCAGCGAAGTCAGGAGAAAGTAGGAGGGAAAGCAACACCCAGTAGTTTGGGCCCAGGGCCAAGACATGGGGAAACAAGTGTCAGAGCAATAGAGCACTTTAAAAATGCATGTAAACAGAGAAGATTTTAACATAAGCTGAACTGTATTTCAAACACAGTAGGAAACAAGTCAGAAAGACTGCTGTGATGCTCAACAATGGCCTGTGAGAGGTAGGATGAGCTGCTGAGGGTACTGCACCAGCAAGCCCTGGGGGGACACCTGTGAGCAGTAATATTTGGGATGACCTGAGTGTTTCAGAAGCAAACTGAAGATGGACCCCTGCCCAACTTGAGAGAAGCAGATGAGCCCAACAATTCTACTTCAGAAGCAGGAGACAGGTTCCCTTAGCTTCTACATACAAACTGCCAGGAATTAGGTCTGTAGACGTGAACAGAAGTGGAACAAAAACTGGACAGAGTTAATAACAGAACTTAAACGGACAAAACTTCCTGCACAAACACTGAATAAGAACAAAATGATTCCCTGTACATAAAACATAACCTCAGCAGTTACCTGAAGTCATGCAGTCACACAGCCGATACTGTAAATGAAAGGCAAAAAAAGCTACAGGTAACAACAAAATGAACTATCTATCCGCAGGGAAAAATAGATTAACACAACCATTATGGGAAAGACAAATAATGGACTTTATTTTAGCTGTCATAAATGGGCAAGAATGAAAACTTTCAAGTTCTTTGGGTTTTTCTACAAACAAGTTACACCAAAGCAGACATTACTAAAAATGAAACACACAGAACTTTTCTGCACAGAAGCCCATCAATACACTCAACATGCTCAGTGAAAACGTGCACTTTTACATAAGTATCTGGAAAAGGAAAAAATACTGAGGCAGATATAAACACCAGGAGGCCAAACTCGCGTCGGCCCCACTTCCTAGCTTTCAAAACTGCATCCAGCACAACCAGAAGGTAAACAAGGGAATCGCCAGCGTCCAGAGGCACTGGCACTGCCTACCTACACCGCACACTCAACTTTGACTCCAAATGGAAGTTCCGTCCCATGAGCTTCTAAACAGGAAAATTATATGATGGCTGACAGTAAAGTAATTTAATTGCACTGTTGCTATGACAACATGCTGCTCTCTTTCTGTTTAATTTCCTTATTTGCCAGTATCCTCTCAAAGGGCCGTATCACTTCATGATTTTTTTTTCCACTGTCTCTCTTTCCCCGCTCCAGGCAGCGGGGGTGACCGGGCGGCCGTGGCACCGCGGAGCCCCCTCGGGCCGGCACGGAGAGCCGGCAGGGAAGTCCGGCGGAGCCCGGCCGAAGAGCGGCTCCCAGCGGGGCCGGCGCGGGCGGGCGGGGTGCCCGGGGCTGTCCCCGCGGCGGCGCGGCCCGACTGGGGCCACACCTGGGGAGCACGGGGGGACTGCCGCCGAGGCCCGGGGCGGCCGCAGCGGCGCCCCACCGGCAGACAAAGGAGCGCCGGTCACTGGCGAGCCCACGG
>VXBT01009030.1:1049004-1121128 GCA_013400235.1 Oriolus oriolus
CCCCGCCCGGCCAGGCCGACCCCGACTGAACTGCGATGGACACCGAAGGCACCGACGAGCCCCAGGAACCCACGGCTTAGTACAGCGGAGCCGTGCATGTACCTCTCCCTCAAGAGGAGCGGGGGAGGCATCTTTCAACACCCTCCCAGTGGGCAGGTAACTCCTGCCGAGGACGGGCGGACGTGCCGACCCGGCGGCGCACACGAGTCCGCCGGCCGGCGCCAGGCACCTGCCCCGCTGTGTGAGCGGGAGCCGGGCCCTGCGAGGGCGTGCGGGGAGCGACAGGCGCGGGATCCCGCACGGCGGCTCTGCTGCTGGCTCCGGGCATCGTGAAACTACGGCCACTGCTGAGGGTCGGGCTTCACGGTGTACAGTAAAGAACCGTGTTGCAGAAATCTGCAGTAACTGACGACTGGGGGGAAAAAATACTTCATGAAGGAAATCTGCTTTAAAAGAAGGCTTGACTCAATTAGGAAGAATGGTGCATTTTCTCTTCTGCTATCATACCCTGACATAACTAGTATTAACTTGAGTAAAAACCCCTTGCCATCAGTTGAGTTAATTGAAAGGAATTAACTTGATTTAAAAATAAAGAAGTTGCCCAGTCTAGACAGCACTAGTTGAATGTACAGTCTCCTATATGTTACATGCCATATCTCAAGTAGCTTCAGTGATTTGCAGCACAGAATTAAAGTATGGCTGTCTACCTGCAAAACAAGTACATGGAATTGTTTCGTAGCTGGTCCACAAAAATCAAACATCTTCCTCTCTGGGTAAACAAGGCTTGCAGATTTAGCATACTTTGGTATTCTGAAATCTGAGTGGAAAGATTAGACTGTTGTATATTAGCCCACACGTAATGTAAATTTTGTAAATAATGTAAATTTTGTAATGTAAATAATGTAAATTTTCCTTCTGCTATAGAAAATGTCTGCTGCAGAAATGTATAAACAGTATCATTTAAGTCAGAAATACAGATATCCTTCCCATTGCAGTCCTCCCTGGACACAGAAATTGTCACTAAGCCAGGAAGGAAAACATTTTAGCTGTTTTATTTAGAAAAGTTACGACAGCTGCCTCAAGACCTTTCAGGAATTCTGCATTATTTCCCAATGGATGAGTTACCTCCTTTAATCTCTTTGATACTCACAAAATTCACAGTTTTAGATAAGAGTGGCAACCACCTCATTCTCAAAGTGCAGGGATAAGAAGCATTTCATTGATTCTCTGGAACTAGAAATTCCTGTCATAACTAGCTAAGACTTCTTTTGCCGATAGCTTTCCTTCCCCTACCCAGTGAACTGCTATTTCACATTCTTGCATATTTTCAAGAAGACACACCAGCAGCTGAATTGCAGAATGGGAAGAATACCTATCAGGCAGCAGAGTATCATCGTTACCCACTGGCAATCCTGCTCCGTGACTCCACCAGCCCTAACACTCCAACAGTCAGCAAGACCATTAGTTTACACAGTTCTTATCTCATGGCCATTTGGTTTCAAACCCAAACTAAATTATCAAGTCATAACTCCACCCGCCTGAATTTACTCCAAATGCTTCAGACGTTTTTCTGAGTGAATCAACATGCCTCTTTATTGGCAAGCAAGATTTATTGCATTTATTATCACTTGTAAAAGTCAAGTGTCTTGAAAGACTACCAAGAAGAATTCAGCTAACGAGAAGTATTTCTGAAGTGAGAAGGGGGAAGCCTCATGAGATGCAGGGTAGTATGCAAAGAAAATGGTACTCTGAATATATTATGTATGCATCCTATTCAGCTCAGTTCTGTTCAAAATCAGTGGCTAAATTCCCCATCAATATTGGTGGAATATGATCAGTTTCAGAGTTTCCTGGTTTTTCCATGGCAGGTAGGAATTTCCCCAGAGTGCACACTAAAGCTTGCACTGAAGGGCCACTGTGAAGACATCTGCTGTGCAGACAGAAAAGCCAGCATGATCAAGCACAGGGGCAGCAGCAGGTGGAGAAGGTTAGGAGAGCAGGGGGGACAGGCTGCCCGCTGGGTCGGAGAGCTGGCTGACCCTGCTTGGTGCCCCATGAGAGGCAGCAGTGGAGGGCAGCCTCTGGGTGGCTCCCACTCGCCCCTGAGCTCAGCAGCAACTGGACCTGCTGACTTGCAGAGCACTACAATACCAGCAACAAGGTAAACACTACTATCTTGCCTTTTGGGAAGAGTGTTCCCCAACTTCTGACTCGGCTGGAATACCTAATACAACTAATTTAAGAAAGTAGCATACAGCCTCACACAGCACCATTGAAAGAACATTAACTGCTGGCTTAGAGACTACAGCAGCAGCAGAACAACTAATATGTGGCCATCAAGTAACTAAATACTCACTGTAATCTCAGGCAAGCCACCAAATTTATTAGGGTGTTGATTTCCCCATTTCTGAGACCGCAATAATACTAATTCACTTAGCAAAAGATTTGCATCGCTGACAGATGAAACTGTTTGTACATCAAGACCAAAGTACTTGCCGTACTGAAGCCTGATTAGAAGTTCCAACAGTGCAGAGCTGCACTTTAGCCTTGTGGGCTAATATACAACAGTCTAATCTTTCCACTCGGATTTCAGAATACCAACTGCAGATGTTGCGGTATCTTATTTAATGAGGATTTCCAGCCATCTCCCTATACTCCTTTATCTCTTATCCTCCTCAAGATTGGAATCCCTGAAAATTTCCCACAAGCCATCGAGCACACAAGCACAGCAAGGGTCATGGGCTCACAGGCTCATCTTCCTCCCTCAATCTCCATCTCTGCTGGGAACATCTTTCTTTGCTAGTATTATGACCATGTGTCATGGTTTAACTCCAGATAGCAACTAAATACCACACAGTCGCTTGCTTCCCCCACCCCACACACATAGTGAGGAGAGGAATCAGAATAAAAAACCAAAAAAAACCCACCCTTAACTCATGGGTTGAGATAGGAATAGTTTCATAATTCAAACAAAATAAAAGATGATGATGATAGTAAAAATATGAGAGAGAAAGAGGAATAACACCCAAGAGGAACAAATAATGCACGATACATTTGCTCACAACCTGCTGACTGATGCCCTGATCATCCTCCTGGCCAACTCCCCCATAGTTTATATACTGGGCATGATGTATGGAAAATCCCTTTGGCCAGTTCAGGTCCCCTGTCTTGGCCATGCTCTCTCCCAGCTTCTTGTGCACCTGCTCACTGTCAGAGCACAGGAAACTGAAAAGTCCTTGACTTAGGGCAAGCACTGCACAGCAACAATTAAAACATCAGTGTGATATCAACAGAATTCTCATATTAAATCCAAAAATACAGCACCACTGTCCCACTCAAAAGCATGACACCATGTCACATGACCTTGCTCAATACTTCTACTTTCTGCCTTCTGGCCTCACCTGCCACACTTCAACAGTCCTGCACTATTTATCCTCACCTTTAAGCCCCTCTTCCTAACTCAGTCTCCAATTACCCTGTCTTTATTGACTGGTGTCCTTGTCAATGTTTATTCTCTCTACATCAGAGTCAGATTTCTTCCCTGAAGTCTGCTGCACGTTGGCCAGCAAAGCTTGCTCATTAGTATTTAGAATTTGACATGCAGCTGTACAAAAAACCCCTCCTAATTCCTAAGGGTCCTGATGTACTTTTCAAAGAGAGATGTGGACAGAGCTGCTGACACTTGTGATCAGACCCTCAGTGCGGGGCACAGCTCAGGGCCTCACACCTGTACACTGATCATCTCATTTTGTGTCAGTTCTTCCCCCATGCAGAATGACTGGTGTGTCCCCATCAGTCTCGGTATTTCTAATCTTCTGTTTTCTCTGAGGCAATGGATTTAATCTTGTACAGAGCACAAGCATATTGGACACCTTCAAGAACTTATAAAAACTAAATCATGAATACAGTATGTGTTTATTCATTTCCTCTTTCACAACTCCTGTTCCCAGCATTCTTCTTTTGCAGTATCAACACTTCTTTATTTTTAACCACAGCAGACCAGCCTGGTTTCGTTTTTTGCACTATGCCTGCTTTTGGGGCAGAGAAACAGCCGTGTCTGAATTCCTGGAACATTACCAGAATAGCCAGAGTTTCTGCCCTGTACAGGGGTAACACACCTAACAGGCTGCCAAACAGTGCCCTGCTGCCCTGAAAGAGAGCAGCTCTGGCTTCACAGCTGCTCCGAGTGCAGTCGTACCCTGCCTGCCTGTCCCAGGGCTTTTGCAAGCAATCACTCCCCTTTCTTCATCCACAGCAAGCACTAAGCTCTAAGCTGCACATGCAATGAAGGCCCAGCTTACTCCAGCTTACCAACAGATCTATCTTTTGCTCATTCACTCGAGAACATGGAATCAGATTTACAAAGCATTTTCCCAACCTTGCATTTAATTACTCTTCAAGTTCTCATTTTCCCCAGCAAGCAAAACCCAATGGAAACAGAACTGAATCTGTGAGAAAAGGAGCTCCAGTACAAAGCTTTGTCGGAAGTGTGAGCAAACAAAACTATCTATGGCATTTCTGTTTCACAGGCTAAAATAAAATTAATTTCTTCCAATAAAATCCACAGTTTTTATTAAATAGCTCCTTTATAAATCAATGTATGCACATTTATGATGTTATTGTAGTAACACTTGCTTGCAGCTTCTAGGAAAATGAGTATACTTAGTGCTAAAATTATATACAGCTGAGAAGCTATCAGCAGTTGTGTTTCTGTACATGAGCATGGTGGGAGGAGAGCACCATGCATGCTCATTTGTCCTACATATATTTGTTAAAATGGGTTCATATGAGAGACACTTTCACAGTCTAATTACCCAGCATACAAAGACCCCAAGCACAAACCTAGCTTATACTGGGAAAGGGAAGCTTCTGCCAGTGCAGCTTATTTCAGTAGCCTAGTCAGTGGAAAGCTAAATGTTGCTGGGATAAATGTATCTTTACTGGAGTCTTCTGCTATAATGGCTATATTGGTCTGAACTCACCTAACTAACTCAGTTGGTACATTAACTGTAATACAAGCCAGTATTTCTGGTACAGTTGCAGTGTTTAAAGAGGCTGAAAAATGAAAGAACTGTTTTCTGGAGTTTGGTGCTCAGACTCTGCTATCTGTTGTAAAGGTGTAATGCCACAAGACGTGGCCTGGCATTATCTCAGCACCAGTATTCACCACTTGGAAGCTGAAGTCAAACTTACAAGTAATCAGCAGAACCAGAAATCAACTGTATTTTTGTTCTCAAAAGCAGCGTGGAGGAAAAGCAGCAGCTAACACTGCAGACAAGTAAAGATCAGAAGTTTTTGGGAAAATTACAATGGAGAACCATGTCCTTTTTATAAAGCTCCCAAACTGCATTGCCAAGTGGAATTTCTAAAACTAAGACAAAATTATTTCAAGTCAACATCTCTCAAATTCTGCCTCAGCCTTCCTGAATACAAACTGTCCATTTCATCAAAAATCTTACGAATTTGTCCTTTATTTGTGTATCTATGCATGCAAAATTAAGTTGCAACAGGACCTCACTGGTAGTGAAGTCTGTGTTCACATCTCGACAACTGACAATAAACATAGTTTACCATCACTAATGCTGTGAACCAGAAGGCAATTATTCTCCTCTGATCATTTGCTTGTGCCAGGTGCATTTCCTAGCCACAACTATACTTGTGTGAATCCCAGCTTGACTTCCAGCTCTTTGTAGCACAGGATATTCCAGGGTCCTTTCCTCTCCCCACTACTTGGCTCTACTCTTCCTGTACGTTTCTTGAACACTGTTCCCAGAGGAAATCCTGTGAAATGCAGATTCCCAGATTGCGACAACACAGAGACAACTACGAGAGCCTGTATGAGGTGGTGCAGGGATGAAGCACAAACATGGCTGTGCTGACCTACAGCTCCGTCTGCAAAGAGATGCTGAGAGGGTGCAGGTTGTGGGAAACACACCAAGTGCCATAGAATGAATAAGCAGACTTCTATCCTTCACGGCTTTTTAGTGCTACAGACCAGCCCACCAAAAGTGCCAGGGAGCAAGGAATGGAAAGCAATGAAAATCCACAGTGGAAGAACTAAAAAGAATCAGTACCGTCTGCAGAAAGGTTCTGTGTTGTCCTGTGCTCCCCTCCACAGCCACAAGTGAGGTGGCCTCCAAGGCTGAACCAGAGAGCAGCCATCAGGCAGAGCAGGTAAGCAAGATTTTGGGAGGAAGGAGGAAAGCTGGCACAGAAAAAAAGCACAGCTAAAGTACCCACATCCTAGCAGCAACTTCTATGGCCAGAGAACCACCCCCCTGGCTGCTACATTCATGTCCTGTGAGGTGGGTTTCCCTGCAAGCAGCTTTTGGCTTCTCTACAGTGACAAGAGTGTGTTATTATTATGGACTGACTTATGCACTGGGACATTAATTTCTGCCAGGCCTTTTGGCACTGCCCCAGTCTTCCTGGCAACAGGTAACTTCAGTGAGCAGCTGCCGTGATCTGGGAGGTATGGTGCATCTGGTACCTCTCAGACTTCTTGCAGGCAAATTTCAGATTCCACAGGTTTCTCACAGGGACGCCACAAGGATGGGGTGGGCCTCAGCTGCCAAAGTGCTATGAAATAATCTTGGGAATGTTTTTCTCTTTAAATCTGCAGTCTTGTAAACATTGATAGTTGAGCCCTTTTCTTAGGTTCAGCTAGTTCCAGCACAGTTTAGTACTTCCATAAGCATTTCAAGGACAAAAAAATGTTATGACTATGTTGTAGTTTAACCCCAGCCGGCAACTAAGTACCATGCATGTGCTCACTCACTCCTCCTGCCCCCGGTGGGACAGGAAGGAGAATCACAAAAAGGTAAAACCTTTGAGTTAAGAACAGCCTAATAAATGAAATAAACTACAATATTACATTAATAATAGTAGTGAAAAGGGAGATATGAGCGAGGGAGAGAGAGAAATAAATCCCAAGATGGACACACAAATGATAGACAATACAATTGCTCACCACCTGCTGAGCAATGCCCAGCCCAACCCCCTGCAGTGATCAGCCCTTCCCAGCCAACTCCCCCAGTTTATATACCGGGCATGATGCTTTTTGCTATGGAATATCCCTGTGGCCAGTTGCAGTCAGCTGTCCTGGCTGTGCTCTCTCCCAGTTTCTTGTGCACCTGCTTGCTGGCAGAGCATGGGAAACTGAAAAGCCCTTGACTCAGGGTAAGCACTGCACAGCAACAACTAAACCAGCAGCGTGTTATCAGTGTCATTCTCATAATAAATCCAAACCACAGCATTGTACCAGCTACTAGGAAGAAAATTAACTCCATCACAGACAAAATTAAGACAGGCTATAACAAAATTTTTAAGAACATTTGAGGAGAAAAGTAATTTTTATTGCTTGTATGCAAGTAGAGAGTTTTACTTATTCCACACCACCTGTCACATAATCTTCAATATTCTTTTCCACAACAAAACAACCCCCAACATGAAAACAACACAATATCAAACCAAACATCACAAGTAAGAAAAAAGAAATCAGCTATCCCTGGAAAAAGCCCTGCAGGTTATTGGACCACTGCTGGGCAGCAGAGTTGGGGTTTCAGCAGCAGACGGGCCAGTCGGGGCTGTGCCAGCACAAACCAGGCAGCTGTCGAGCTGTCCTTTCGGCGTGCCTCTGAACAGAAGACTCATGTAATGACAACCACAAAACTCACTTAAGGTCTGAAAAGGTGACTAATGAGCTCATTCATGCTGCTTGTAAATTATTCACTACAACACTGAACCCACTCAAGACAACTGGCAAAGCAAACTTTAAATACAGGGAGCAGGAGTCTCCTGTGTTGTCAACTTCTGCCTGTAAAACTTTTTGCAATGCAACAGACACTTCACTTGCTTCTGCCCCCTTGTTAAAATCACTCAAATGTTAAGACCTTCTTTTTCACTACCCCTAGCAGAGTTAAAGCAGCTGCAGCTCCTACATATTTATTTTGCCAGTGCCAAGTCTTTTTCTTTAGTAGTTCCAGGTAATCGCAAAGCACTATACATAGCTTTAAATTACATTCTTCAGAAATTAAAGTCTGACCTCAAAATGAAGGCAAGGTCTACAGAAATAAGAAGACAATAGCATATGCATGTTTAATGAGAAGCAGCCCATCTCCAGAGCCCACACTTATTGATACTTCTGTGAACATCTATAATTTGTGCCAAAATGAAAACTGAGGTCTTAAAAAAACACAGTTTCATTTCTTAGGTGCTGGTCCAAAAAAGCTTCTGACATGCTTAGAAACAGTTCATTTGTAAGAATGCTTTTGTTATCCTGTTTAGTGTGAAGTAAGAGGCAGGTAATGGTTGGATGTTAGCAGCACGAGTGGTGGAGTTTGTGGCTGTGGTGGCTGGAACAGGCATTTACTCTCTTCAAACACTACTACTTTTCATAAGATAGATTACTCACCACCATTTTTAAGTTAACTTTAGTAACTTGTTGCAGGTTGAACTAGCAAGACAGAGTGAACTACAGAGTGACATTAAAGACAATGTCTTACGTGATGTGTCCGATCTTCAGTGGGAAAACATTACTTGCACCCCTGGTTACACAATCAACTCCAAAGGTCAGGAACAACTAGATAAAAGGGAAGGCCAGGAATTACATAGCTAAAGTCCAGTAGGGTATAAAGTAAGGTAAAGTGTGGGAGACATAAGGCAACATCAAGGTGATATTTAAACACAAGAAAAGGAAAATGGCTAGCAAAGGAAGTTTGCAAGTGAAATAAGTATTGCAGATTTCACTAATCACTCTCTTTCTTCCAAACTGCCAATGCTGTAACTAAGCAGACTGAGAAATTCTGCACTACTTGAAGACAAAGACTTTACCACGTACCAACAACTATGTGACTAGTCTTCATTCATTTAAATCCATGATTCTGAAATTACCAGAGATGCATAGAACCTATGTTGCCCTGTTAGCATTGCTCTTTAAAATGGTAATTAGAAAAAAGCAAACACAAGACAGCAATGGAGCAACCTACACCACACAGCATGCATGTTGACTTATCAAAAGCTGTTGTGTTTTAACCCCAGCCAGCAGCTAAGTCCTACATAGCCACTTACTCACTGCCCCCAGCCCCAGCTGGAATGGGAAAGAAAAGTGGAAAAAGGTAAAGCTCAAGAGTTAAGTGCAATTTAATGACTGAAATAAAGATAATAACAACAACAACAATAATAATAATAGATGAACATGTGATGCACAATACAATTGCTCACCACCTGCTTACTGATGCCCAGCCTGCACCCCTGCAATGGTCAGCCCCTGCCAGCCATCTCCCCCCATACTGAGCATAATGTTCGATGGCATGGAATATCCCTTTAGCCAGTTTGGGTCACCTGTCCTGGCTGTGCTCCCTTCCAGTTTATTTCTGGACCTGCTCACTAGCAGAGCACAAGAAACTGAAAAGTCCTTGACTTAGGGTAAGCACTGCACAGCAACACCTAAAACATCAGTGTGCCATCAATAGTACTCTCACATTAAATCCAAAACACAGACCTCTACTAGCTACTAAGAAGAAATTAACTCTCTCCCAGCTAAAACCAGGACAAAAGCTCTCCACCTAGTGAGATTCCTTCAGCTCCTGTAACTGACGGGTGTTGGCAAAGGGCTACATTGAAACCACAGACCCCACTAACCTGCCTGGCAAGGGGCGTCCGCCTCCCAGTTCAGTGGTGGGAAACAGAGGCACTTCCTGCAGCCAGCTCCCCACACCCTGCTCTTCATTTCCCTAATGAGGCCCAGCAGTGATGTTAGTTTTGCCCACGGCACGATTTGGTCTAAATAATAACAAACTACAGTTGGCTACATAATCAGAGGAATGTCAGATCTGGGGGAGGATAAGCAAACGAACTGGCGGTACAGCTTTTAACTGCGTGCAACAAAGTCAACACTTGGCTACAAGTGTCAGTGCATCTCTTGACTGGTCAGTGCCACTAGGCTTGTTGAGAGTGCCCTGGATGGCTTTGACCTAAGAGGTCACCTGGAAGGGTTCCTGAGATCCCGGTCTCAGCAAACTCCTGTGAGACTGCCATGCCATGATAGGGCATGCAGCCAGCACCGGGTAACGCTGACCGCCACTTTGGGGCCAGCTGATGCCGCTGAGGCGAAGGCAGCTGGGTTACGCTGGGTACCAGGGCAAATGCAGCCCAGTCCAGAGCCACTCTGCGGCCGTTACCTCTACTGGAAAACTGGGCCTGCTACTCCTCCTTCCTCTTGGCTCTCCAAACAACATAATCTCATAGCTCTCAAGACCCCAGTGTATGCCAGTCAGTGAGGAACATTGGGCTACTCTGTGCTTTGGTCATATCATTACAAAAACCTGTAGGTATTTCTTACCAGCTATCAGAAAATTCAGATGTTCACAAAGCATAACACTCATAGATTCAACAAATAGGAAAAATTGTGGCCCCTTTAAACTGCATAATGCTCACCTCCTTATAAAAGAAATTGCTTCTCTGCTCATCCATTACCATGCACAGGTCCCAATACAAAAAAAGCCAAGATTTATATGCTCCAGTGATTGCAGGGTAGTCACTTTGCCGAGTGAGAAAATCTGTAAGTGCTGACCACATGAGGCCAGAGAATACACACATCACCCTTACTTTTATGTATTTCTGTCCAATGTCACAACTTCTGCAACAATGGAGAAGGCAAAACAAATGGGCTGAAACAAGCACTGCCATCAGTAACTTACTACCTGTTCTTCTGCTACAGCTCTGGTCTTGCACGCTTCTTGTACACAGCCAGGGTTGACTCAGAATTCCCATACACACACATCAGATTTAGGGTGCCAGAGACATGCTGCACTCACGTGTCAAGTGTGGGTCTGCAACTGGGCCCTTGGTGATACATGTATTTGTGTGTGTGAATGCACACCATGGCAAGTGTGTGCTCAGCTCTGTTCAAGACTAGGATTTTAGCTGTCAAGTACCCAAAGGGGGTCCTTACTGAAGTTAACGGGTTCCACTTGAGCAGTTCTCATAGTTCAGGCAGATGGAATAAGACCTTGAAATTGGCCAGGTGGAAATTTATGCCTGTGCGTGCCTTACTGAGCGGGAAGTGTGATGCTGGCGCCTGCAGTCCTTAGGGAGTTGGGCTGAAGCTGTCCTCAGGTACCCCGGTGCACTATTTGATTGCATCCTTGGAATTATGCCAGTGCTAATCAGCATCCAACCCTCTACCTTTATTTCTTCCTTACCTCCCTGTCACATAACTCCATTTAATGTTTACTGTAAGAGTTGAAGAAGTCAGTCAGAGCAAAGCTCCTCTTGCCCACGTCATGGTTCCAGCCATGTCCTAAGGAAGAACAGGACAAATGCACACTGATACTCTGAAGCATTCTCCTGTACTTCCAGAGACCTGCTACTTAAAAGCTGAAGCTAAAGACGCAATCAGATGTTGTGGTATGCTGTAAACACAAAGATATTTTTCTTCTATCACCTTTCAAAAAGGTTCCCGTAAGCTTCGGCATCAACAACAGCCTGTAGCAAGAAGTTCCACGCTTTAACTACTGACTGTGAAAAAAATTCTTCCTTTGCTTTAAACGTGTCACCTCATAGCTTTGCTTGAAAACCCTGTTTCTTGTGTATTATGGTAATTATCGTATATCTAGGACACATGACTCAGGCCTATGCAGACTTCTCTTGATTTTATAGTGCCTTCCTACTGTTCCAACAGTGCTACTAATAATCTGCATTTCAACCTCTGAAATAACTACAAGTGTACATAAACATCAGAAAAGAATACATAAACATACCTATCAATGACCATCTACTCATACAGTCATAATTATCAGTATTGCATCTACCCAGATATAAGGGAGTTATTTTTCAATAAAATGGTCCTAACACTCTCCCTTGTAGTCTTAGCCTGTAGCTTTTCCCCTTACAGACTCACTTGAAGTGCCTGGAATTTTTCCAAGCACTTAATATGTCTATACAAAATGAGGAAGCAGATCATTCCAGCTGATGATATCTTTATCCACGAAGAGAACAGCAGCTGGAAGATGCTGCCTCACACAAACAATAACTGTAACAGATCAGGCCCTATGCAGGTTCAGTCCTTTAAAAAAGCTGCAGCTTCAGAGTTACCAAACCCCTCAGGGCTGCTCCACTATAAGTCCATGCCTCCAGCTTCCACCTGTCATCTGCCTAAGATAGCAAGAGCATGGCCAGGATGGAAATGGTCTGGGAGATGAGGAAGGACCACGAAGCATGGTGGGAAGGGCTATAGGGAAGCAACAGAGAGAGAGTGCTTTCAAAGTGTGGTGTGGAGCTAGGTCAAGTCCGGGGTGGTCATGCGGGAAGCAATGGCCTTGCGTCATCTTCTGCTCAAGTTTCAGGTCTGGCCCCATGTGAAAAGGGCAACAATCCCCCCTCCAACAACCCACAGTCATCATTATACACGATCTTTGTGCTTGGATCAGTGGAATAATAAGTGATAAATAAGTGTGAATGCATGAACTTAATTTCCACTGAAAGCATCTTCAATCCTTCACCTGTGCTTGCAGCTCCTGGGAGCAGTTCCCAGCCGCAGCGCACAGCGTGGGGCAGGGGAGCTGCCCATTTGAGGCAAAGACCAGCAGTGTGTCAAGGCTCAGCTGGCAGGATGTTTGTGAAAGCAGCTCAGTTCAGTCAACAATCTCCCCCTAGAGTCCAAGTACATCACCTCAAAAATATGTCTCAGCTCTTCTGGCATAGAGCCTGGGAACCCAAATTTGTTTCTGATCCAGGTCCTCTAGCTGGCAGTGTAACAAATTGCTGTCCTGCCACCAGGATGAATAAAGTCATTTTTCACTCATTATGTTATTCAAAAATAGAGCAGGAGCTTTATTTAAAACAAGAAAGTAATATACTGGAAATCAACAGAGAAAAGAAGCTCTTTTGCTTTATAAACCATAAGGACAAAAGACTGACTTAGAACAATGCGAGTTAATATCCCAAGGAGCTCGACCAGAAGAGAAGATACTCGGGTTACAGATTCTACTGCTTCTGGTCTTGCAGCGAAGCCTAATGTTACATCCATGTCAGGCAGTCTGGCTTTTCCTGCAGATCACTAATATTTTTCCCTGCAGTCTATGAACGGCTTCAGGCAAAATGGTCCAGGTGCCCATCAGCTGTTGAATTGGATAACCTATGGTTGCCTTCCCCCATGCGCCCGGGATATGGTGAAGTGTGCTGTGGTGAGTGACACCTCTGCTGTTCTGACTGCACCTCTCTGGGGTGTGAGGCATCACTCTCTTTCCTAGGGCACAACCCTAGAGCTGCTCCCACCAGAAGAGGCAGCCCTGAGATGAGAAGCAGGACCCTGAGAATGAACTTTATTTATCTAACAAACTGCGAGGACTCAGCTAGACTTCTGTCAGTGGCTTGTCACAGTGCCTTTAAATCTGAGGTGTTGCTTAACAGCAAGTTAAAGAAGAGCAGACAGGTGTATCTTGTGTCACCTGATGGTAACACGACTACAGCTGAGCTGATTCATTTATCAGGAGACACTGCTCTCCCCTCAGCAGATCTCCCTTGGACTCTCCCTTGCCCCACTGAGGAACAGACGGACTGGCCACACAAGCTGCTCTGCTGGCCCTGGCCTGCAGGATCTCTCCATCCTTGCCTGTCACCTGCCTGAACTGGGCTGATTTACCATCAGCTTTTATTACTGACTGGGTTATTTTTCCTATTAAACTAAATCAATATACTCATACAGTAAACATCCCAAAATTCGAGTCAATATAGAAAATTCATAAGGTATTACAGATTTATAGATATTTACAGCTTTGATTAGAGATCCTCAGATGGATGGTGCAATGGAGGCACAGCCAATAGATTAGATTTTCAAATACTGATGGTAACTTGTAAGAAAAGCACTAGAAATATTTAAAAGCCCAAGTCTTGCTGACTTTTAAATGACTTTCAGTGAAGTTAGTATTGCTTCAGCCTTAAAGTACTTTCAAAAGTGCCATCTTACAGCCCTGCCTGAAGGTTTGCTTCCCTCCCCACTGACACAACACTTGTGAGAAAGGAGGGCAGTCACAGCAGAATGTTCACCTTACAAGGTGCTTGTCTTGCCTAGGGGCACCATCCTGCACAGAAATGAACATGGTCCTGGGTGTTTGTGGCCCTCAGCCATTACACAAACCAGAATGGCCAAACCAGCTGTGGCTGCTCTTAGTCCTGTGCCCATCCTGCTCTGCTGCCAGCAGGAGACAGCAACACAGACAACCAAACTGGTGTCTCCCTCTCCTCTGATGCTCTGCTTTTCATTTCTGATCAGTAACACACCCTGTTATACAGTTATACCTTGTTATACATTTTTTTTCTGTGAATTATTTCAGGACTGTGCATTGCAAGTACTGGATTAGGTGATTACGTCCTACTTCTATGAGGTACTGATCCCCAAAGGGAACATGCCCAGTTCTGTGCAGACAGACAGCACACTCAGTGCAACAGAGGTCCGAGCCAGCCCAGGGGGATCAAACCACCGCCAAATCTTGTCTCTGCAGAATCCACAGCCCATATGCTTAGACTGTCTCTTGCCTCCGCTCTTGGGAGTACATTTAAGCAACCATCTACACTTGGAAGCAAGTTGAAACAAAAGGGAACTGCAACACCCTCTCGTGTGGTAATCTCTAAGGATATATCTGCTACCCCCTGCACAGTACAGTGTAGGGACAGCCAAACCACAGCATGTCCTGTAAACAATGTCCCAAAGATAAACTCACTGTCCAGGAGGCTGAACTTCTTCAAGAGAGCTCCCCTGGAGTTCACTGGGATACCTTTTGCAGAGCACTACACAGGCATTCCTCTGGAGACATCAGATTGTTTCTGCTTGGTTCTTTAAAGAATAATTTTTAACAAGCAAAAGTCACATTCAAAATACTTAAACTTCCTTTATTCAAATTTTTTATTTAAGTGAATGAAAATGTACCAATAAACGAAAACATGTCTTTTTGTCCTGGACTTCTACTCTGCAGAACAGGGACTCTCTGCCCAGAAACATCTGTAAGACTGTTATACAGTATTTCTTCTATTTAAGTAGGTCACTTGACAGGGGAAAATACCTATGCAAAATTTCAGTGAAGCCGACAGATTTCTGATTAAGACTGGCACCTGGCAATAGCTATAGATTTCCACACATTTATCCCTCCCAGCACAGAAGTCAGACATCTCATGCTAACTCACATGCTTATGGAAAAAATCTGCATACATTAATACAAAACGTAGCAACTTCCTTCAATGCTTTTAGATCATCCTCCAGAAAAACAAAACAGCACGTATCCCTAACAGAGTTCTGAAAGTGGATCAAAAACCCTGTATAAGGAGAGACTTTTGTATTTAGGTCCAATTAATTTGACTTCAGTACAGATATGCTGGAGCCAAAATTAAACCCTAGACTGTTTGACTCCAATTTTCTGTTCTAGCCACTACACCACACCTTGACAATGATAGGTACTTTACATAAACGCTGGTTTCTCTCAGTACTCTAAGTATTTTCAGTTGCTTTTTCAAATCCACTCCAAGTGGCTGCCACATAAACGTATTCTTTGAATCACCGAGTCCAATTTGACACTTTGTGGAACTACCACCTTATACAATACAACTCTTGTGATGTATCAGCTCATTCTTAGGATCTAAATACATGGGTTTTGTCAGAATACATCTATCAAGAGTTTATTACCCTACTGACTGCTGCCAGCGGAGTGCAGTATCAGGCACAGCATCCAGAAACATCTGCTTCAATGCACAGAAATAGGAATGGGACTTCAGCAAGAGGTAAGGTCAGGGAAAACACCAGCAAGAGAAACAACCCAGCATGGCTGCCACCAGTTCCATGGAGACCAGGTCTCACCATTAAGTGTGTCAATTTAAGGACTCTGAAAAAAACCCCAAAACTTTACTTGGACATCAGTCTGAGGGCCCAGAAAGGGCAGGTCTTTCTAAATTGGCACCAAATCCTGCACTCTTTATTCTTGGAAAGATTTTATTTACATTATTGCAATTCTGGGTAAGGATTGCAAGATGTAACACTGAGATCAGACCTCTAATCCTGCCTCTCTGTTTACTGCATTGATTGTGCTCTTTTAGACTCTGATCTCGCCATTCCTGCTTAGTGCAGGCTCCCCTCTGTTGGGGATGGGGAATTAAAATGGGATTCAACTGAAAAGCTGAGGCAGAGCAGGGAATGATGAAAACACATCATCTCCATGAGCAGCCATCACCATGCCTAAATTTAGAATGTAGGCTCCTCAGGCAGAGAGATGATCCGCCATCCCTGTGGGGCACCAGTCACACAGTGCTACATAAATATTAAAATAATAATTGATGATTAATTAATAATGGCTTCCTTTTCCTCATGACCATCTCTCAGCTGCCATAAGGAATACTCATTTCCTTTCTTCTAGATGCAGATACAAACAATCATTCAAAAACTTATCTCCTCAGAGAAAATTCACTTTCCCATTCCTTTTCAGTAAAATAATATTTTCTGCAGCCTCGGACATGAGATTCTGAACCATTCACAGGCACTCAGTTTAAGAAAGAAGTACTAATTAAAAATGCCTCAGAAGCCACAATAACCAAAATAAACACCAAGAAGGCAAAGCTGAGGTACAGAAAAAAAAAAACGAACCGATTCATTCTCTCTTGCTCTATTAGCATGTACTCTCTAAAGACAGAAGTCTTTTAATAAAACCCAGTTTAGATGCTGTGGGGAAGTATCTTAAGGATACCTACATTCCTTCAGTGACCATAGATACAGACATCTGACTCTGATCTTACAGCTGCCTTTTATCAGTGCATTGTTCTTGCTTTTGATATGCATCAAATGCTTTTGATATTCACTTTACTTTCTATAGTTAGAAAACCTCCAGAAATTCAGCAAGCAACCCACTCCTTTTCCTCTTCACCTTGCTCTGTCCATCTCTTCCTAATCCAGGGCAGCCTTACTGAACCTTCACCTCCCACCAGCAAGCCCTCTTGCTGATTACTGATCCATCACACTGCCCAGCAGATCCTGTAGCTACTAGACCCTCTTATAACCTCCTAGTTAAATAAATAAATGAATAAATAAATAAAACAAAAATCCTTTGTTCTACATTTGCCATGTTCTATCAGCATTCAGCCCTCAAGCTCTGAAGTTGGTGTCTGGAGCTTGAGTTCATCCCTCTCCAACTTAGCCTGCGTTCTGAATGTCAGATTCTACCAAAGCCCTTCCTTACCAATGACACTACTACTACTCTTCCTCCACACCCTTTTTTCCATTGGTTTGTTCAGGCTTTTTCCTCAAATAACCAGCCTTACCTTTCCCAGCTGCTCAGCACTGCAGGTGTCAACCACCTAGAAAACCCTGACCAAGCCTCAAAATCCCATTTAGTTTTCAAGATAATTATTCAGATAATTATGCTTTTTAGATAAAATTGTTTCCTTGCGGAAGAAAATTTACATCATCCAGAACATCAACATTTGTCTATGAAATTTCTTCATGGTATTTTTACTGATAATGGATGCAATCTCTTAATAACCCCCCAGGCCCTCTTTAGAGACAATTATTATAAAAACAGATCTTCCTAATGAAGATAGAGTTACTGAGTCCAGAAGTTTCAAATCACTAATCAGGACAGCTGTGAGACTCTGTGCAGCAGTTAGTTTTAAAAGCAGTTCTAAGAGGAAGTTGGATGGCTTTCTGGAAGGGAGGGATGCTACAGCCCACGGACGAGTGAACCCTGCGGGGCCCAGCGTGTGCGGCGGCAGCTGGGGCCAGCACGGGCACCGGCGTGTGCGCCACACAGGCACAGCAGGACTAACAGCACGTGAGAAGATCGCAGGAGGAAACAGAACTGCCAGAGCCCCCAGTGCAGGAAGCAGCACAGGGAACACCTCGGGGAGCCCTGGGGACAGCCAAGCCCTAGGCAGGCTGTGGGGGACAGGCTGCAAAGTCCTCAGCATGAACACACGTGGTTGCAAACATGACAGACACTGGGATTCACGTGGTTGTCCTGCACATCCTGAACAGCAGCCTGGATGTGAGAAACCACCTCTGTAAAGATTTCACCTCAGGAAGTAGTTCCTCCACACTTTCAAAGCCTGTAGCTGAAGGACGGCACCTCTCTCCACGAACATCATCTCATGCACTAGATGATGTTCACCACTATGCTAATTTTAAAAATTCCTGGGTAAACAAATGAGGGTCCAGCCCTTCAGCCCAGATCCTGCAGCTCCCAAGTCCTTCATTCAGGCAGAAGGCTCCTGCCTCCTTATCCAAGGACAGCATCAACAAATGAGTGCAATTAAAACATAGATAATGCATCTGAACATGTGCATTCCTCATTTATTTAACAAGCACAGTTTAGCTTTAATTATTTATGATAACACTTTAGAAGAAACTAGTAAACACGGTGCTGTAGACTCTACAAAAGTAAGAAAGCCCTTGCATGACTACTTCATGGTGTCCTGCTTGGAAACCTCTGCTGGGACAGAGACTCAAATCTCACCTAGTAGAGGAATTACAAGGTGCAAGAAACAGGGCAAATGAGGATACTGAGATTGTAATTGACTAAAAACTCTCCATCAGCATGAATGGTCTCACTCGGAGTTGTCTGCGTTGAAATCCTCTTACCTCATATACATGTGTAGGATGGGTAGGTCCAAGTGGCTCAAGGACTCTTTAGAGCTACTTACTCCTCCCTCCTGTCCCACGAGGAAAATCAGGACTTGTTGCAAATCACTGCATTTACTGTACAAGTAGCTAAGGAGAAGGGGATGCCTTGGTCCATCTGAGCCAGACAATGTGGGACCAGACCCTGCCCCCCAAAAGCCCACAGCCCGTGTTAGGGCTGCAGACATCAGCAGACTGACATGCTGCACATGCCAGTTTAGTGCCAGCAGTGTCTTAAGCTCAGGTGGGGAGGAGCTTTGTCAGGAAGGCCAGGAGGAGGGAAGGGGCCATAAAAGGAAAGGGCAGCGGAGGCCTGGATGTGAAAAAAGAGAAAGAGAAGGAGCTATGAGAAGAGGGGTAGGAGCACACAACCAGCCACCCCAGGAGCACCTGTTGAGCATCACCTCCAGGCCAAGGCAGTGTGACAGCATGGCACATCTCTGGGCACCCCCTCCCACAGCTCTCCCTTCCACAGCAGCAGCACCAGTGTTTGCTCCAGCTGCCCTGATCCCACTGCAGGCAAAGGGACCTCCAGCAGCACACCTCTGATACCCCTCTGTGGACTTCTGCCATCCTTGCTAATTCAGCTGTCTGAGGAGGAGCCAGAGCTTTTCTGTCTCTCTCTGTCCCTGTTAGCAAAGCCTCTGTCCGTGTGGACAGTGCTCCCTGTTTTTACTCTCAGAGACCACTGGAAATTTCAGTGGAGGGCAACACAGTAGGAGGGCCCATTCTCAGTTGCACTGCTGCCTGCCAGCTGCCACAGAACATGCCACTCTCTCTTAGCCTGGATTAGTGCACCCAAAGATGTAAAACAGAACAGTTTGAAACTGAAAGTAGTCCAAAGTCACAGTGCTAGTCCCTGCCTTCCTGAGATGATCGCAGTGTGTGAAGAACCTGTGGTATCTACTGAAATCCAAGCGTACCAGCTAATAAAGATTGTCACACTGAGCACTGCCAGGCAATGTCAGGACTTGAATGAAGAAGTATGTTCAGCTGGTTTACATGGATAATTGGTGAGTAGATGAATAGTGTCTCTGCAGGCTCTGATATCCAGCTCAAACCCATTCTGATGCACAGGTGTACAGAAAGACAATGCAGCCCCTTCCAGACAGCCATGCACGAACACAGAGATCTTCAAGTCTTGGGCCAACTTGGGATTGTAATTCACCAGGGAAACCGGAGACTAAGTTTAGCACTTATCTGGAATCAATTCTTCTGCCCTTACTCTATAAAAGTCAGGCCTCTTCCTTAATGAAAAAGGTGCTACGCACACTAGCTTTGCCTTTTCTGTATTTCGACTTAAGGTATCGCTGGCTGTATTTAATAGTTTCACTCCTGCAGAGCAACCTTCTGAAAAGGTCAAAACAAAATACTGGGAGCCAAATTCATCGCTGGTACAACTCCATTGACTTCAGCAGCATTACACCTGGGATAGATCCAGCCCTAACTGCCTCCATTACGCTAAGTGGAAAAGAAGTGTGCTTGCTGTCTTAACTTTACTTTTCAATTGATCTGTTCTGTTCTACTCTGTGTGTTTCATTGCAATCAATAGGAATATATCTACTAGAGAAATTTACGGCACAAAACATCTGAATAGCTTTTAAAAAACTTGTCTTCTCAGTTTATAATGAACATCAGGGAGATGAGAAAGTAGCAGGCATTCAGCCTGCACTCAAGTGCTTTATCTTTTAGAAGAGGATAGATGTAAGCAGCCACATAAATATTTTTATGTATAAGCTACATCATAACCAACAGAGATCTTCCTTAAAGATCTCCTCTTGATAGCAGGCATGAGCTGCCAGTCCTGAACAGCAGTGTCAAACAGAGCTCAGATATTACAGGGATGGGCACTATAAACGTTTGTAAGCAGTTCAATTAGGGGGGAATAAACTTAACTTCTCTGGGGCTACGTTCACATTCATCATGCTCTGCTCTGCACCACACCAGCCATGCCAATAGACTCCTTCTAGGCAGAGGTACGATTATAAGAATCTTATTTGTATTTCAAGTGTTTGTTTTCTTTTCCAACCTTCCAAAGCTTCTTCCTTCAATTCTTCTTTACATGCCATGATGGCACTTTAACACTGTACCAGTACCCACTGCTCTGGCTGAAACACCACCCAAAGCACCAGTAGCTGAACCATTTTTAATAAGCGGTCCTGGAAAAATACCACAAATCAATCATCTGAATCAGCTTTGGTCATTGAGGATGTTATGAAATTAGATGACATTACCATACTAGACAGCTCTTAGCATTAAATTGCAGTCATGTGGGTCTTTTAATTTGCCTTTTAGCATTTCACTTAAATCTTTGGCGCAGAAATACCAGAAATATCTATTAATGCCTGCCATTATTCCAGGTTTTAAATTTTTATTGCATTTCAGTGTCATCTATCGTTGCACTGGAAGCTTCTGAAAGACACTATGGACTGTGCCTGGCAGTGTGCAGGACCTCCCAAACTGGGGCATGAGATGGGCAATGGGTTTGACCAAGATATGGAACAAGCAAAACTAAACTGCAGATGCATCACTCCAGCACACATATGCTATACAACATTTTTAAATGTGGGATTTGGATTTTGAGACAATTTACTGAGGGAGACGCTCATCTGTGCTGGAATGTCACTGGGCTCAACTACAGCATCTCCTCTGCTCAAGAAAGTTGTTTAAGGTGGTCCCTGAAACACCAGGCACTAGAGAATATCCATGTGCTACCTCTTCCACAAGATAAAGACCCTCTATACCAAACTGGCAACTCATGCACTCTCTCACTGACTCCCAGTTTGAACACTCTGCTGTGAAATTCAGTACCAACTCTATCACACAGACCCTTCACCATTTATGTCATGGAGCTCAGTCAGCACCAGTGACCAGGTCTCAGGTGCTAATGGCTGTCATTTAAAGGTTTCTTTTAATGTAGAATCAGTCAAGGAAAAAGCAATTATTTTAAGGAATACTATTGTATTGATTTAGTTTGCATCACTGGGATGTCTTAGCATAATGGATATGGCATTCATGACCAGCCTGCCACAGTATTCCCTGTGAAAACAATCTTAAGATATAAATAATGAGGCAAGAAGGATTTGTGAAAGGGGCTTTTCCTGCTTTTTGTATTTGCTTGCTCTTCTTTTAAACTGTGTATCATTCACTTTAATGTACATATTCTGAATAGCTATGCAACTGAGAGTAATTCCATTTTCCCACCACAATCAACAAAATGTTCTTCCCTTGATCACTCCACTTCGTACATTACTTTGTGGCCACTTCAATGTCAAATTCAGCCTTCCCTGCAATACCCAAATGCTTCTAACACAATTTACAGCCTACTTAGAGACTACCTTCTTGGAGATAATGTTAATCAGGATAATTTCTCCTCTTACTTTAAGGAGCTCTTGATTGGGTGCTTTCAATCAGCTGTTAGCCAGAGTTACCTCAGAATTTCTCAAGTTCTTATGGGGAAATGGGACAACGCCATTTAGCAGTCAGAGAGCATGTTTAATGGATCACGCTAATCTCAGGGAGGGCCTATGAAACTCTAATTTGTCAGGTTTCATTACATTCAATAATGACTCTAATTTTCCTGAAGTGTTCTGCTCACTAGTAAATTATGTACCATAGTTTTGCACCCCATTTTCTCTAACTCTGTATTTGGAAAAATTGAAGGCATCTCGTTCTCCGCGGCCACTGCCCAGAAGGGGCCTGAAAAAGAGGGGTTAAGAGTTCACTGTCAGATGTATTTATCTCAGAAGCAGGTATAATTCTTTGCAAACAGCTAAGTGTCAGTGCAAACCCAAGCTGATTCAGGGTAATAAAAGCACTTCTGCAAAGCTTTTAGGTGACACTATATCCCTCACAAGCTTTCTCCACCCCTGTGTCCATTTTATCATCTGATACCATCATTACCTTGACCAATCTGCACATTATTTCCTTTCCAAATGGATCGATTTTAAACCCGCTCATCTGCTAATGCTCGGCACAGGTTTGGGTGATTCTTCTATTGTTTCAATTATTTCTTTGAGGAAAATTCAATCCTGTTAAGCAGTGCTTTTATCTCAGCTGAAGATGAGAGAGCTGTGGTCGCCACTGACAGATCAAGAGCTTCTTATGAAACCCTCCTTTCAGCTGTAGCACCCTCAAGTGACAGAGATGTCCCAGTTTAGCTCATTACAAGTAATAGACAGTGTTAGCTATAACCCAGCACATTAAATAGTTGAGCTATTAAAATTAACCACATATTTCTGGAGGAAGATGTGCCATCTCAGCAAATGATGTGGTGATCTCCCTGGTTTTGATCTGGTGTGGCAAAGGAACGGCTTCCCAAAGAGCCAAACAAAAGGCACATATGGCTTCACCCCAACTTCCAGGGGCTAATTCTGATTCGGAGGGAAACATAGCATTGATCGCGATTCGAAACTGAACCCGTCAGGTTTTCTCAGATGTCTTTGGAGATTTGGCTTGGCAGGCCATAAGTAATGCAGAGCGTGCAGATGAGAAAGCCCCAGGGAGAAGAGAGTGATCACAAAGGAATAAATAGAGCAAAATAGATGATCTTCCATTTGCTGCTTGTGAGGCAAGTCCACTGTACTTTTATACCTTTTCACTCGAGGATAACAGTACCTATGTGCTTTCTAAACAGAGACTGAAGTGGCTCTGCCCACAGCCATTCAAAATCCTCTTTATAAGGTACTATATACTGAATAGGGGCAAAGTAATTTGATTATAAATGTCTGCAGTCACATTTTAAACTCTATAATCATCTCTGAGGATAATTTTATGTAAAATTTTGTCAGCTATGCTAAGGAACAGTGTTTATCAAGACCTGCCTTTCACAGAGTCCAGCGTAGCATTGCTGGAAATAAACACCAGCTCAGTCAGAAGTTCTAATTTGCAGGCTTCTTATGCCAGCACTTATATGATTTTCCCAGTCTTGCTCAGATATGCATGAAGCGCCCAAAAGAACAGTCTTACTGTAACTATGAGACCAAAGAGAGTCACTTTCTGTTCATTATTGCCTTTAATACACCAGCCTGGCGCTGAAAAGACCATTGTGTTGCCACCAGTGAAGTCTTGAGCAGAAGACATAGCTTTCCTACACCTGGCACCTAGAACTTGTCCAGAATAAACGAGGAGGAACTTCACTGTAAAAAATGTCACCAGGACCCACTCAGATGACAGAGCACCATTTTACTTGAATCCTTCTAGTTCCCAAGAGAGTAGCTGCTGGGAACTAGGAAATTAGCCCTGTTCAAAGCGAGGGATTCAAATGTCTCTTAAACTTGTAACTGGCTGAAGCTGAATGCAGACTTTGTGCCTCTGCCCATCGCCAGGTATCTAGAGATGCCCTGTTTGCCAAAGCAAATACAGCAAATAACCCTACTATTTCTACATGGCATTATCATTCCTGATTTGAAAAAAGCTTTTCAAGTGAAACATGCCTTGCAATACCTGAATGCAGAAACAGCTTTCTGTCCTGCAGTGTTTTGCTTAAAATGCTTCAAATGGTCCTTGGTTTCTGTGCCTGGGGCTGACATACACTTGCTTACACCAGCAGCTCCTAGGCTTGAGCCCTCATTGAGGAAAAAGCCAATTTGTCGTTCACTGCTTTAACATCAACACAGCAAGAATCAGAGCACTTTTGAAATATCCCCCACAATTGTGTTTGTGACTCGGGCACTTGGGAAATTCACGCCACTTTGAATGATGATGTTTTATTGGGAGAACATCAGAAGCAGCAAGATGTCTTATATTGACATATTGGTTCCACTTTGCTAGACATACGGGATCAAAGTCATCCCTGGCAGAACTCCATAACCTTCAACAGATGGGATAAATTTGGCCCCATATGCCCGAAGCAGCTGGGGACTACAATTGTTTTCCTATTTTCAGCCATATTTTGAGGATACGGATCGTGATTTTCTGTTTGCAAAGCGACTTGAGATTTTGGCATATGTGCAATGCGAGGCAAACAATTTGTATTATCATACGTGGCCCTGGTATGATTGTTAGGGTCACCTGCAGCACATACCTAAATTTTAAATTAAACACGTGCTATAAATAGCCTAGGAAGAATCAAGCTAGAGATTATTTTATCAGACACTCTGCAATCTGTTCGACTGGCTGTCCTGCTCACTAGGCATGGCATCGGAGTCCCTTTTGAATGTAAAATTATGTTTTCTTCACGAAGCTTCTCCTATCTATTGTATTCATATAGACAGAAGCAGTTCATAAATACCATTTCACATTCCAAACAATTTGCTATAGGCAACTACATCATTGCTTTGTTCAAATAAATTTACAGAAATCATTATTAGAATGTTTTATCTTAGCAACTTTATTTTGCTCCCAGAGCACAAATTAAATGTGTGCATAAACCAGAATATTTTAGAGGGAGTTATTCCTGAATTGTTTATGAGACAGTAGACATTTCCACCTAATTTTTCATTCATAATGTAATTTCTTTAGTTTTCTCTGTATAGTTAAAAACTGTGCATCTAATTTGCTGGGTTCTCCCTGGAAGTGCACAATAGAATAGATGGCTGTGCCGCAATCTGTTCATCCATCAGCCAGTGCTTCCTTTGACTCACTCCGCATTCTGCTCAAAACACTTAGTGGGAAAGGCCAGGAACAACAGTAAGTCCCACTTGCTGCTTGACATGATCATATTAGGAGTAAACTGTTGTTATTAACCAAAATCTGCAAATAAAGTCACTGGAAAATAGATCTATTTCTAGTAAATATTTATGTGTTTGGATTAATTGAACAGAGCTCTCAGAGTCCTCGCTAGCTCAGATTTACAGCTCGGCACCCACCCATGCATCTTGTAACGAAAGGCACTGTTCTCGTTAGCCTCACTCAATTACAAACACACATCCTAATTGTGCTTGACTCACGGACCGCAAGGAGTGACTGGAGAAGAAAAACAGCGGCCACAGTCACCCAGTAACTGTCCCTCAAGCCCAGCACTTCACCTTGCCCAGCCTGAAGGTGCAGCAGACCGGTCCTGTGGCTGTCTGTGCCCTGTGCCAGGCTTGCGTCCACTCGCCACTGCCACAGGTGGCAGCTGAAAAACAACCAGCACCCAGCGGCTCTGCGAGCATCCTGTCCTGCTCATCTCCACCCTGTGCCCCACAGCCACCCTGCACGAGCACTGGTTTTGAGAGACCTGGAAGGCCCATGCAGGTCAACCTGGAAACACCAGGTCTCCACACCAGGCTGCAAACTCCCTGCTAAAAGCCCAGCTGAAGCTTTTCCAGCAATGCTTCCATCACTCCCGCAGCTCCCTGGTGTGCCACAGGACCTGGTGTGCCACAGGACCTGGTGTGCCACAGGATCTGGCACCTCTGCACCACAGCTGTTACGTGCCACAGACTTGATGAGAACTTCTGCATGACCCTTTCTTCCTCCAGAAAGGCAGCACACCACATGTTTGCTGTCACATTTACTCCACTTGTCCTGTTGTAGGCAGTGCTGGTATGTCTCAGCTGCCAGCCCATCAGCTACACATCACTTTAAACAGACATGAAAAATGCAGCAGCAGCAGAGACACAGCTGAGAAGTCTGTATTAGCATTCAATGCAAATACTACCTGCCCCCATGGTGTTTCATCTCACTCTTGATCTCAGAGATAAGCTGGAGTTGTGCAATCTGGAACTACATCTGGGTCAAGCCAGGGGTGTGGGAGAGGTTTAGGCCAGAGAATGCTCTCTTCCAGGGCCTCACAACTTTGTGCTGCCATAAGTAACTCTGCTGTTTGGGATAAAGGGTGGAGGGTGACTGCTAGTGGAAAAACCTCTTGCAGGTCCTTGCCTTTCTCCTTCCTGAGCATTCCTGTCCTCAGAAACCAGCAGAATTCCATGCAGAGCAGAAGAACTAAATCAAATCTCTTTGCTTTTACTTAACCTAAGTATACAGCATATCCTTATGGGTCTGGCCAGATCGGTTCTCAAACTAGCATATCACAGAAAACTGCATCAAATATAGAGGATTTCCATCTCACAGCCATGGTAATACCATGTGAATAGCAAGTAATTGAGTACCTGGAACCCAGTGAACCTTCAGTAATACAGCCATGGAAGATGGCAATAATTTATCATCTCTGCTGTAGTCTAATCCCAGATGCACCATTTGCTAATTTATTTCCATATGTACCTGGCAGACAGATTAATCAGCCATCTCTCTCTGAAACCTACATTGCACTTTATCCCTTTAGTAAGCAAGAGAAAACAAATGTACACAGCAAAATAAGAGTCCCTTACAGAGGAGCTTTGTCAACCTTTACAGCTTGTGGTTTCCTTTTTCAGCTTAACAATGGCTTTTCAAAAATCTAACACCCAAATCTACTTCCACATCAGTGCATTTCTCCATCTACTGAAGTTTCTTTGCTAACGCTGGTGAAAATGAAGGCAGAGATAGAGAAGGCACATCCCTTAGATTTCTAGACTCAGCTGGAGAGAGCAACGTGGTCCAAGGAGAGGGCAGCAACCCTGCACCAGAGCCAGGGCCATCCCCACAGCCAGCAGTGATGCCTCTGAGCCAAAGAGGCTGTTTCTCTGACACAGTTTGCAGAGTAGCAAAATCAGGATAATAACATTTTACAAAACATTTTGAGCTCTACTGAACTAATTACTATTATCAGCAGTAATGTGCTTCTGATACACTTAGCCTTTCTTCTGGAAAACTCTGCAAAGGGGCCGCACTTGCTGGAGCTGAGCAGCTGTTAGCACTTCAGTGATGTTATCGGTAATAAATACAGCGTCAATTCTACGCCTGGTGCCCTTTAAGGATCTGTTTGCAATCCACTCTTTATTTTGATTATAAGACATTATCTGCATTAAACATAATTAGTCATATTATATCATTTGCCAATCTAAGCGCAGTCACTTGACAAGGCAGGATGGAGTTGAATGGAAGCGCAGTGCAGTCTGAAGCCCAAGGAGATGAAGGGAGTGGGAACTGGCGCAGACCCAGGGAGGACACAGACTCAGGCATCCCCTGGCCACAGGCTTTTTATGAGAAGGCTGTCACTTACACAGCCATGCTGTGACTCTTCCTTGTGTCAGAGTCTGAACGGGCACATGCAAAATGTCATTATCAAACCATGGAAGAGTAATAAAATGATTGCTGAAAATGAAATTATTTATAAGCTTCAGTACCTTCGTAACAGCTATAATAATCAAAATACATAAATATTTGGATATGCTACTGACAGATGGTGTATACTGGAATAATCATACAGAATATGTCAGCTTTCAGAATCAGCTTATTCCAGAGTTGGCATGTTTCAGGGCTTTCTGCTACTAAAATAAGCACCTGGTATTTGATCCTCCAAAAATGTATTTTCACAAACACATGGGTGTCTTTTGATAGAAAAGCTATTGAGCCTGTCACCATCCACACACAGTGCCCAAGTAACAGTGTGCTGCCACCAGCTTCCTCTGCTTCGCCTGCCTGTCGGTTGCAGAGGCAGTGGAGGCCTGTCTCGTTAGAGCTGGGGTTGTCAGGACAGAGTGACAGTGCCTTGCCAAAGTGTATCTCTGCTCTGGGTTTGATCCACACGCTGCCTGCGAGACAAACTGTTTCATGTGCAACCCCAGGAAGAACAATCTGGCTTCTTTTGCCTATGCTCCTGTGTCGGCAAGTTTGAAAAAATCAGGGCTTTTGGAGGGCTCTAGTTGGAAATTAATGTTCATTAATAATGATTAAAACAATTACTGTGGACAAAAACGTTTATTTGTTTTGGGCATCAATAAAGCAGCAGCCGTGCCCTGCACTAAGAAACCCACACAGAGGTAACAGGTGAAGGGAAAAAGAGCAAAGGCCATGCCCACGTGCTGCTCCTCCTGCCCCACACCCAGGACAGTGCGGAACAGGCTGGCACGCACGTGGGAATGGGGACTGTGTGCCTGCACCTCCACAGGGTTATTAACAAATGGCAGCCTCCTGCCTCCCTGGAGGAGAGCCTTCCTCAGGTGGGTGTCTAAGCCATCACTGGCTCAGGACTCCTGCAGGCCGGATCCTCCCCTTAGCAACTCTGAAACACTTTGGCCATGGCCCTCCCAGGTAAGAAGTCCTCTCCACAAATAACAGTATTTCCAGAAAGCACCACATAACAGGCTGTTTCAGCAGACAGTAAACAGACAAATTTTAAAGATTAATAGGCATTCATTTATTATGTTACACTCTCTTCAATTTTCCCAGACAATCAAATTGGTAAATTAGAGCCATAATTTTCCACCAATTAATACCAGATGTGACACATTTTGACATTAAAAGAGTAAACGTAAGAGAACTGTCAAATACTTCATATTCCTAATGTAATGCTGTCTGAATAGAAAACCTAAAATCCTCATGCCTCAGACTTATTCTGAAACACAGACACAAAGGATGCCGATGTTTCCAACTACTGCACGTTCACAGGCTGCACACTGTCCCCTCGACAGCTACTAACACCTTTCTCAAATGCATGTTGACTAAAAAGCTCAACCCCAAAGCAGTATTTATACCTGTAATCCAGCACAGAACCTACTGTCACAACATCAGAGGAGATGCCGATAAAAAGCAAGAGAAAATGCCAAAGACAAATGGGGATTATTGCACGTTTTCAGTGCAGAACAGGACAAGAGTAATTAGTAAAGCTTTTAGAAAAGAAAATGAAATACAACACTCTTGTTTTAGTGCTTCTCTTTTCCAGCAGTTTCTACACTAGCACATTCCAGCATCAGTTCCAAGCCAGTCTGCAGAATACCACAGTCCCAGATCAGCTGTGCTGTAACAGTCTGTGTTAATACAGCGGATCAGAGCAACCAGGTCAAGGGGACCTGCTAGGCACACATGGACTGGGGCACATACCTGCTCTCCGTGGCCCTCTCAGTTCCCCCAGGCAGGCTGGACCCTAACTCCTCAGGACCCAGAAGTGCTGCCAGCACTGTTCTGGTATCCAGAGCGGAGAGACATGAAGCTCTGGGAACAAGCTCATCTCCTTTAAACTCTGATCAGCTACAGTTTTGGGGAGGTGCGAACATACCATCGAATAGCTGTCCTTTACTTCAATTATCTCTATACTCCCTTTTTCCATATAGTCTCAGGTAGCAAAAATTTTTGATAGGCTGAAGGTGACTTTGCAAGGAAGGAAATGCACTTTCACACACCACATGCCCCTGCCAGGCCCTCAAGCAAATCTACCTATGAACTGTCCCCATTCACACTGTGGAGATGAGCTGGGCTCACACAGTCTATTACCAGTGTCACAGAGCCCTCACTCTGTCTGCCACAACCTCCAGTTATCTCTTCCCAAATGCACCAGGCAACAATTTCCGCAGACTTCAGGTTTCACCACACTTTACAATAAAATGGACTGAAAACAGGAGGATGCCTAGGAACAAGAGGTCTTTTCCATCAGTGGTTGCTCTGCAACCTGAGGCAGCAGGCAAAGATCCACCATAATTACATCCCATCGGCAAAGTCACAGAAGTAAAATGCGGCCGGGTAAAAATCACTCTTCCTCTTGTACCTCATCATGCTCACAAGGAACGGGCTTCCCACGCACAACCATATGTCATGTTTTGCCAGCACAGCCAGGGAGCTGACAGGTTTCCTAGTGGCCAGACATAACCAGCCAAATCTGGTACTCAATTCAGAAGTCTTTTTCCTTGATTAGAAGACACGGGCTTTGATGCATTTTGACCCAGATTAACTGGCTTCACCAGGCTCCAGAAAAAAGCTGGACGGGAAAGGGGCTCAGTTAAAATTGCAGCGAAATTACCAGGAATCTGCAGAAGGGTCCCAGCAGGGTTTTGGATCCAAAGCAGACAGCGCAAAGCTACAGTCAGCTGGCACAGGGGAAGACCATCCTGACTGGCCCTACAACATTCACGATGGCATGAAATACAACCCAAGGCTCCAGAGTGATTACACAGCCTGCCCCAGCCTCTGTAGACACTTTTCTGGAACAATATAAGGATAGGGCTTGAAGCAGAATTGGACCCCAGGCAGGAATATCCCCCTTCCAAGTCTTTTTTCATTAATAGGCAGTGGGGGGCAGAGGGGAATGGACTTTAAATGGTTTTGCAAGAGGAACCCAGATGAAAGCAAATCAGCTACAACTGAGAAAATCCAATCTACTTAACTGCCCTGCACAGAACTAATTTTGCCTGGTGCAGCTGTGACCTTCACGAACATCAGGTCAGTAGCAGCCTTACTATCTCCAAATGAAGGTAGAAGATAGTTGTCCCTGAGCAGGCCTCCACAACGTCAGAGAGAAAAGAGCTCTTTTATAAAGCACAGTCTCTGGATAAAGAGGCATGTTACAGAAAGATTACGCTGCAAATCTAATCCCCTATCCCTAATGCTCAACAATTTGATACACGAACCCGCCTTTCATCAAAGAGCTGGCGATTGCAGTATCGGGCAATCTGAGCAATGGGTTGCGAATGGGGTTGCCAGCTGTGTGGGCCAGCTCAGGCACAGGTGAGTGGCCACACCAGCTCCTCCTGGTAAGGAGTCCTTACACACATGTTCACCCAGGTACACAATGCAGCACATCTGGTCAATGAGTTTTAAAAAGTCTTAACATTTTCCATAATGCTGGTACAAACCATCTCCTGACCATCTTGTCTCCAGTTATTTGCGGAATGCCCATCAAATCTGACCGCTTTCAGTCCTTAATGTTCAAACTGAATTTTGACAACCTCATTCACTCCACCCAGATAGGGGGACACAGCACAGGCCAGCTACAGAAAGAGTCAAATACCTATTAACCTTTTCTACCCAAAAGGCAGGCCCACACAAAAGGTGGGACAGGGCAGAGGTCCTGGTCAAGGGAGCCATAGTCTGACTTGTACCAGACTGTGTTGCCCAGTCAGTGCTGCACAACTGAGGATGTGTGATTAACACATGCTACTGGTGTCACCCCTCACCTTTCAACAGGCACCATGCAGGGCTAGGTGGTGAGGCTATAAGGTTTGCACTTCTAAGCTCAACAGCCAGAAGAAAAAGGACCTTCCTTTCATAATCTTAAATCAGGAATAAGCTCAAAACAAGACAATATAGAAACATTGCTCTGAAATCAGAATCAGGCACACAAACTACAAGTTGCTTTAAAGTACTCAGAGTACATGGCCTAAAAAAAATGTTTAGTGGCCCTGTCTTCCCTGTAGGAGTGATCTCAGAGTGCACAGAAACTACCTGTGTCACAGACCAATGCTTTTCAACCAGTGAAAATATTGTTATATACTGGGAACCCCATTTAAGTATCTGCAAATAGTAATGGGAGAAGTAAACCTCTTGTCAGGAGGTATAAGTTTGCTATATGAGGAACCCTCATCACCAGTAAAAATTTTTAAGTGGTCCACAGTGGTAATAGGTGTAAAACCACTGCTGGAGATGCCTCTGTAATTGGCTGTGGGACAGAGATTGACACATATCTGTGCAGCTGAAAAGTTCATTGGGATGCTGATAAAATAATTTGGCCAAAGGGAGAAACATGCCAAAAAAGCTTCATCTTGTTTTATTCATTCAGTTCCTGTCACTGTAACAGAAATACAAAGCAGAGTCGATCACACGCTCCATGCCTGCACAGCACATGTAAGCACAGTGCTCACCACCAGCAGTGCTAGGATAGCTGTGACCTTTTTTGTTATCACAACTCATTCTTATCGCACCATTTGTTACCATACGCTCTTTTCGCAGGAGCCTGCACTCCCGCTCTCTGAACATGAATCCCAGACTGTCATCCTGAGAGAGCTGGGCACCTCCAAATCATGGATCTCCTGGCTTTGCCGAGAGATGTGTGCTAACGGATGGCTGGAGGTGAAAGCTGAACTGATTAAAACTAGCACTAACTCACCAATGGAACAAACTACTACAGGAAGCAGTGATCTACATCTTGTCACCTCCGACATGTCAGGATCCAAATGCAGACAGCATTTAATAAAAGACCAGTTACTGGGTGTACTTCTCATCTGTATTATATAGGGTGTGATGCTCCCTAGCATAATGAGAGTTTCTCCTCTTCAGATCCGGGACTCCACAACTCCTTGTCCACACACACCAGACTGACTGCAGTGCTCACTTTATGATATACAAGAGATGTGAACCATTTTTGGACTTTTTCCAAATCAGCAAACTTTTTTTCTTCCTCTAGCAATCTCCAGTCTGGAATTCCTCTGCTCCTGTCGGAGGAGTTCTTGGTGACTCACATGTGGATTGGGAGCTTTCTCAGCCCACAGCTGAAGGCAAGGGTGTTAAATATTTAATAAAGAGACAGCTTTTCTCCCGAATGTTTTGGAAAAATAGCTGCTAAGAGAAACCAAAATACAAAAGGGTTTTAGCTGCTGGAACAAAATATCTTTTTCTTTTTCCAGCAACCCAGCTGCCCTCACTTGGGCTTTCTCCCTGGTGCTCACAGCTGTCCCCAGCTCCCACTGCTGGCCCATGCCTGTGCTCAGGAGGGAACCACGCTTCAGTCAGCCTCCTGCAGCCTGGCTCGGCTTCAGTCACTCCAGCTAGGAGGAGGAGGGATAGTAAAACTAGTAGAAGTTTTAGCTGTAGTCTAAAAGCTGCTCTGGCCTCAGAAGTGCGGTGCTCCTGGCTGGGCCCAGCTGGTGCTAAGGGTTGTTAAGCAGCAGAGATGGTAACAGTGGCAGGGCGTTTGGGGAGTTTTACCCTCTAACTGTTGCCACATAGCAAGGCACGGGAGACAAGCACCCTCACATGGTCTGACTGGTTTTTAGTAACAGGAAAGCAGTGAACATTCAAGAATTTCTACTTTTCAATGTCCAATTAAGTATCAGTATTAAGGAAGTAACTGGACCTTCTTAGGTCCATGCTTTCCAAAACCTAATTATCTGCTAACTTTATTCTGTAGGACTATTATGTGACTACGTTCTTTATTTCCTTTCCATAATTTCTACCTACTTAAAATACTGCAAGCTGGAATGCAAAAAAAAAAAAATGAAACAAAGGATCACATTCTTGGACAGTGAATTATAAACTCTGTTTGGTATCTGCCTACAGACATAGCAGGATGAAATCCCTATTTAAGCATCAAACAGGATTTATTTAGGCATTCTCTTATCTCTGTTGAAGTATCAAAACAGCACATACCATTGTGCTGCTAAACCCTATCAGAGTTGCTGCCATATAGGGGTGATAAGAGGTATAGACACTGGGTCAGGATTTGGCCACTGCTAAGCTGAAAGAGAGAAATGTGCTTTCTCTGTGGCTGTCCTCTAGTTTCATCCTCTGCTTTCAACTTGAGGGTACACACAACCATCCTCAGTGTTACGTGTAGCAGCTGATGGTCTCCAAGACCCTGGACTTTTTTAAATAAAAGTCCTGAAGGTGGTTTGCACCAAGCCATCCATAACACCTTCTACCTCACCGGTTCATTTGCTGGGAATGTGAAAACTGATGAATTTCAACTTGTGCAGCCATGAGCAAGGACCTGTCAGTAGGGAACCCTGGGCTTCGGGCTGGACTGTCACCTGAAACGTGCTGTAATAAAGGTTACCTCTGGCATTTATCATCCGCAGGGTGACAGGCAGGACTCGTCTGCTTTGGTGAACCTTCTTCCAAGCCAGTGGCACTGCACGGATGCAATCAGCGTGTCCTGCATTGTTCCAAAGCTGTCAACATCTGTCAGGAACAGTAAATTTTACTTTATCTTCTTTAAGTGGAATGGGTTTCCATAAAAAAAAATATGTAAATAATGCTAAGAATAATAAAAAATTAGTTTAAACAGCATGGCAGCAATTAGCCACAGTTCTTACAGGGACTGGATAAGCACCACAGCACCACACTGCTACCAGCTGCAGCCCCAGCCCTGCCATCTACGGAAGGAGGGTGAATTGGAGAAAAGGCTGCATGGCTGTACCAGGTAAATTGCAGACAGGACCCATAAATACAATAACATTTCCTACTGGAACTCACATTTTGAGACTTAAACTTCATGCCAACTCGAGCCAAAAAAGAAAAAAAAAGCCAAATTATGAAGAAACTAACTTTAAAGCTTGTTACTGATACAAACCAAACAGAGGAATAATGACTAATTCAGAAACGTCAAGTAGAAGCCAATGTCTGCCTTTCACTGTACCTCACATAAATACGCAGTCCTTTCTACCCACTGCGATGGCCACTTCAAACGAATCAAGCTCTTCGAGATATTTCACTACACTAAAATCGCAAATTCTGATTTAGCTTATGCCTTGCTTCTGCCGCCCAGAGTCTCCCCATCTCGTTTCAGTGCAACGTGTAACTGCAAGCAGAACGGGACCAGCCTTTCTTACCCCATGGTGAGCACTAGCACTGAGTGGGTCAGCAAAGATGGTCAGCAGCTCCTAAAAAGAGAGGTGGGCTCTTGCCCATCAGTAACCAGCAGACAGTAGCTAAATATCTGCATTAAAATCATGGGAACAGTTAACACGCCACATACATGTGCAATTCCTTGTATTTGAAGATCTGTATGTATGAATGGTTCACCTCTCTATAACCTCTCCAAAGACTAAAGTAACAGAATTTCTCCTCCCTGCCCCACCCCTCCCACCGCCAGATCTCTAATTTTTGCCCACTTGACTCAGAGAAGGAGACTTTGCTTGCACTATCTTCAAATATTAATAGTGAACTGCCAAGGCACATTTCTTACTGTGATGCACTTGTATAGCTCTGAGTAATTCCCACTGGCATTAATGAGAATGGCTTATATAAATCTCTTTGCCTCATCCCATAATCACGATCATGGCTTTAAAGAGGGCGATACACAATTTCTGTGTCTCCCCACTACAGGACAGTTCCAATATTCCAGTTCTCTGTACATCCCAGGGTAGCCAAGCTACACCAGTCAAACACCACATTAGGGCATCACCCCACACCTGTACCCCTCATGGAGCTAAACTGCAATCACTTTCCTAAGGAAAGCAATTTCCTTGCCTGGATGTAGCACATTGTTTGAGCCGTTCTGAGAAGGCTGTTCTGCTTCGGGAATTTAAATTCCTGCTGGAAGGAAGAGCACAAAAATGCTTGTTTTTGTTTACTGTAACATTTCATCATAGCCATTACCATTATTGTAATTTCATGGCCCCTTTTCCATGCCACGAGATCTTAGAGGGCTCTTTTGGTGAAGGAAAACCTTCCATCTCACAGTGACTACCTAAACTCAAAGTGTTCATCTGAGGGCGATTCAAAGAGGGGAGACAGCATTTGGTACCACAGGTGAGTTCCCAGATCTCAGGGGCTTGTGGGCACAGCTGCCTCCTTTCCCACCCAGAGAACTTCCTCAAGCCATCCTGGGAAGCCTCTCTGAGGGCAAGTTTTCTCCAGTACCATTGGGATGCTGCAGCTCTGCACTGCCAAGCAGATATGCCTGTCTAATTCTGAAACAACTCTATTCTTGCACTGCAACAATGCCAGCTCATCCAAGTCCAATTAAACTCCCCACGAATGATTCATAGCAAACTGAACCATATTTACTTTCAGTTCATTATCACACTCACAACTGGCAATTTTGGAAATTTTATATTCTGAGTTCAGCAGCAGGCTACAGGCTGCACACCTCTTGCTACTGTACATGCCTGAGAGAGATGTCTTTCTCTTTTCTTTGTCCCCTTCCCTTTTCTGCCCCCTTAGAGGGGAATTAAGGCAGCAGAGAACTCTTAAAAGCTCTGACGGTATCCACACCACAAAACCGGAGGAAAAGCCATCTTTAACCCGCTGGACCAGTCCCAGGATAAACGTTTGCTCTAGGCAAGGACATGACAAGTAGGTTCTTTAGTATTTTTTGTTTAATATCCTTTTAACATGAGCTTGGACTGGTGCACAAATGAGCACAACTGCTCAAATGAGTCATACTTCTTTTTTAGGGCCTTGTTCTGGCAAAACTCCCACTGAGCTCAGCAGGGTGGGAAATGAGGAGCAGCCCAGGACCCAGATCTGTGGGATGGGTACATGAGCGCAGGGCAGCATTTGATTAAATACATCCAAGTTCTAAAACCTGTGAATATTTGTAATCATCACAAATGGCAAAACAATAAAACAATACAATTCAAACCAAAATGCTCCGAGACAAGACAAAACCGGTGCTGAGATGCCAGATTGCATCGTTATCAGTTCTTAAAGCTCATGGTACCTTAAGTGCATTTAAAGGATCATAACTATTACAGCCCAATTACCACTGGAACCCCAGAGCAGGTGCACTCATCTAAACCAAAGCCTCAGAGAAAGCAATTCAAACTGAAATTGCTACAGGATTTTCCAAGTGTGAAAGGGACTTGTTGAGAGTAATTAAAGGCTCCAGGATGCAAAATAAAAAGGACATATCCTATCCGGACACACAGGAAAGAAAGCACCATCTCCAGATACTCCTGGCAGGAGGTGAGCTCCCCAGCAGCCGAGTGGGCACCCACAGAGGGCCAGGGCAGCCAGGCCAGTGGGGGAAACAGGGGAATCTATCTGTGTGAACCCTGCTTGATACCATTGCAGTTATCACGGATGCAGTTAAAGTGACAATTACTGGCTCATGTGCATGCTATCTCCAGGTAAACATGGTCTCCACCATAGGCTAGCATGGCCAAGGGGAGACCTCAGCAGGCAAAGGAGAGTGGTGGCTGGTAGGGAGATCACAGCCACAAATTTAGGGTAAAACACTTTGGTGTTACCAGCTGAAAGCACCAGGAGGTTTTGGGGAACACAGAAACCAGCAGCAGAATAAAACATACAGCAGTGCTGAGTCACACGCTGAACTGGAGTAAAAAAGAACCCAAACAACACCCCCCCCAAGCACAGACAGAAAATAGAAAGGAAAAGCCTTCCCAAGATGTGCTGCAGGTTCAGGTAGGATCCAAACAACCCCAAGCCCACCCTGGGAGATGCTCCCTGTGGCAGATAAAGATGAGAAATGCAGGATTGCTAATTGGGTTATAACACTTCTAATCTTTCTTCTGTTAAAGAAGTACTGCTGTAGGATCTCAGGCTCTGGCTATCTCTGAAGGGAAAAAATGCCATGCAAGTCAGACTAGCAGTTCCAAGGCTATTCTGAGGAGACCGTGCTTGAATTCCAGGGTACAGCCGGCAGGGAAGGGCTCCAAGGAGCAGAGGAGAAGCAACGTGGTATCCATCAGGACTCTGGGGCACTGCACACCAAACATTCTCTGCTTTGGGTCACACCACAGGAACTACAGCCTTGGTCCCCTCCCCTGCCCCAGGAGCCACAGCAAGGAAAGCAAGCCAAGGAAACCACAGGCAAAACCAGCATTTCATGTATTTCCCCCCTTTTCAAGAGCTTGTCAGATGCTATGTTGGGATTTTCGCAGTCCACGATGATGCGTGGGCACTCCAGCTTAATCCCAAAAGTCGAAAAGAAACTTAAACACTGGAATAAATAAATAGCAATGCTGTCCTGCAGAGGGTATTAAAGCATTAATTTCAACAGACAGATGGTGTGGAGGGAGAAGGGCTATATACAGAAAAGTGGAACCAGGAGCTGGATGTGAATTCTTGACCCTGACATTTCTATACAGTGAAGTATCTCTCTTTCCCATTAAAAATGAAGAAAAAAACCCCCAACAAACAAACAAACAAACCCCAAAAAACCAAACCAACAAACAAAAAAAAAACCCCACAGCCCACAAAAAACAAAACAAACCATACAAACCCAAACAAACCTACAAAAAAGCCTCAAACCCAAAACCCACCTTGCACCTTCCATTTGTAGCAGTAACAGGGCTAGAAAAGTGGTACCACTGAAAAGCAGGAGCCCAAGGTTTGCCACAAGCTGATAAATGAGATCTTTCAGAGGAGGTGCAGCAGTGGTAGGTTGTTTCCTACTGTCCAAACCCACTCAAAAGCCCCCACTGTGTTTTGCCAGCCCCGCATCCCTGGCGGTGCTACGCTCCAGGGAGGAATGCCAGGGCCCAAGGCACTAAGCAGGAAGGGGCAGCACACCCAGCATCATCTCTTTCTCCTACGGATCAGCTGAGTTCATGTGCCATCTGACCAGACAATACATAGCAGCCAGGAACAATTATGGGCACATGCCTAGATCTCTGACTGCCATAAATTTGTAATTTTATTGCAGTAATATGTCATAACAGTGATCTGCCTGCGGCTATTCCATATTGTGGCACAATCCCATCAGATCTCAAAACCCAAAGGAGGCAGCACAGGGCACAAGCAGGAGGTGTGTGTCCTGCCTCCAGCGCTCACTCCCCGCACTGGCCTCAATCCTGCGCCCCAAAACCAGGTCAGGGGGATGGTGTGCACGAGGATGCACTGCCCAAGTGAGGTCCTCTGTCCAAGGCAGCTGCCTTTTCCACCACCTTGTCTGCCTCGTACCCTGGCTCACACACCAGAGGTCGTGCTACTCCCATGGCACTGCTTTCCCGTGGTCTCCCATGTCTCCTCCTCACTCTGCAGCCCCCTGGCCCCAAGAAGACAGGGCAGTGCTCGTGACAGCCTGGGAGCAGTGGCGAGTTGAAAACTAGTTTTGCCAACACTGCTGAAATAACAGAATTCATCTCTGGGCAGATGGTGGTATCTTCAGGGAGAGAGGAAGCCACTGCTGGCCTCCTTGCCAAATTCCTAGTATTTATGGAGTATTTGCATGATGTGCATCTCAGGTTTCTCTTCTCCCTCTAGCTGCTTGCTGTGGCAGGATGACGCAGCCCGGCTGGCAGGGGCCGAAGATATCCTGCCCACAGCCCTTGCCATGCTAACTACAGACAGCCAGTTTTAGCTATCTCAACCTACAACAGTTTTCTCCCAGATTTAAGCAGAATAGCCAAAAAAAAAATAGCCACTCTTAATGCATCCATAAAAACAGCCTCCCCCTTGAGACCACAACACAGTCCAAGGAGAATTTAGGAGAGAAAAAGCCCACCACAGAGATAGGTTTCTCAGCCCTGTTCAGAGATTGCTCTGAAGAACTGTGAAGGACACAAGCATGAAAGCATAGGTAAGTATTTTTAACATAGGAAAGATGTTTTCCAAGAGGTGCCAGCTTCACTTTTTCAGTGAGCAGGGAAAATCTACCAGCCAAATGACCTCTGGTGCTGGATAGTGCCCCCACTTCCACTAAAAAAATATATTGCCCTTGCTCTCAGAAAGGAAGCAGGAAAGATAAAAACAAAACTGAGTAGACAAACTCAGTTTGTCTGGGCTCACAGGCTGAGGAGCCAGCAGAAATTTCTTACAGATCCTGACTTCAATTTGGGCTTCACCAGAAGAAGGACTTGCCCAGCCACCCCATGCGATGGCTCGTGCCCCAGCAGGGAGGGCCATGCGCACGGCCTACAGGAGCTGCAGCTGACACCAGCCAGGAGGAAGGCTCAGCTTCAGCGACACAACCCTCGACTTCGAGGTGATGCTCACACAAAGAGATTGGTTATAATGTAAAATTCCTCTTCCCTCCCAACTTGAAGCCCTGTGTTGAAACACAAACATTGAAAAAAACACTCTGAAATGCTCAAAACCTCAAGCAAGGCACAAGGAGCCTCTGGCATCATCAGATGAAGAACCACGACCACAGGTCGCTCCATGGGAATGCAATGAGAAGCCAGCAAGCACACGGTGCCTGGAGGCACCTCCTCAGCCCAAAGCTCCCTGTGTGAGCCCCCGTCAGCCACAGACTCCATCTGCCCGGCTGTCCATCCCCAGGACCCAGACCCATTCCAGAGCCATGGTTTCAGACATGAAGACATCACAGCTTAGTACCTTCCAGACAAAATGAACACTGCCACGTTGATGTAACCATTGGCAAGCACAACTACGTTTACTTTGACCTGAAAAAAATCACTTGCATTCCCAAATTGATACCAAGAGCAATTTTGCCAGAAAAGGGATAGTCTTATGTCCCCCAGATATTTCCAGAAGATATTACAGAGGTGCTGGATCTCTATTAAAGTGTGACAACAGCATAAAAATATATCACAATGATAAAAATATACACATATATTCTCAATAGTACGTTTTTGAAAAGAAGCCAGCTGGCATACAAATAGGTGATGTATTGAACAGGTTACAAACAAATACATGTTCTAACAAAAATGTTTGCAACTTTTTCCACTGAACATTTGAAATATATTGACAGCAATAATTACAATGTTCTTTGAATACTCAACAAAGAGACGGCAGCATTTCAAAAAATCCACTTTCCAAAGACTGCTTATAAGTCTGTGTGCCAGTAAGGTATGTTGGAGCAACCACTACATATTTTTTCATATATATACACACTTACAATAAGTATGTATTAATTTATATTCATAAATACATATACTTTATACATGTATTTTAAATACACATAAAATACACATATATAGAAACAAGTCTTATTTAAAGTTAAGAAGAAGAATTTCATAACATCAGAAATAAAACAAATTGCAGATTAAATACAAAAGTCATGAATCTGCCTGACGTAAGAATGGAAAAAACTTCTGCTCCAGGCCTTTCTTTTGCATTAAAATCTGCACATAGTCTGTGGTACCAGTTTGGTTTAAATTTTTACTATTTGTTTTCACAAATTGCATTTCACTTTTGCTATCACAATCTGAAGATCAATCTGGCTGACAAAGGTGATGAGAAGTTAGTGAAGAACTATCTCCCCCAAGCTCCTTTCAGCAGGGCAACGGTGGAGACTTCAAAGCTCCATAAAGCCTCAACATTCACAGGGCAGCTAGTATAGTTCAGTAAATAGATTAAACTTCTTTATGTATTTCTTTTCATTTCAGTTACAGCCCAGAGGAAAGTGTCTTTTCCAACACAAAATCTTCTAAATCACCAGAGGGGATTCCAGCAAAACAACTTTTTTTTTTTCCAGACATGTTGTTCCTCATCTACACTTCACAGTAATCCTCAGCCTCCCGAAGAGAATCAAAAGTTATCCTCAGGAGTCTTCATGAACTACTCATAGATGCCTTCATGTACGAATCCCTCTTTCCATCACAGACCCACTCCTGTCCAGTTCTCCCTGTCCCCTCCCTCATCCGTAGGCTGACTGAGGAAAGAGAGGGAGATAGGGCAGCCTCAGCCTCCAGCCAGTCTCAGCATCAAGTAACCCTCATCCATGCAGATCTAACACTCTCCCATCTACAGCAGGGCACAGCTACCTTGTGTCCACCCCCAGCTGGGATGGTGGAGATTTCAGATGTGCACTGACTAGTAAAGAGGGACGGCTATCAGGGGACACACAGATGAAATGCAAAACTTCCCCCTCACCTGGGTTTAATTCCAACCTTTGCAACATCCTACAGCCAACAGAAATAGCCTAGAAACTGCTAAATTCTAGCATGGGTACTACAGACTTCTCTGGAGCAGGGAAAATGTATTAAGCAGTCCCCCTTTCTCTTCCTTGCAGCAGATCTCTATGGATGTTCATGAGAATCTGCAAATGATTCAGACAGCAGCGCTCACCAGCAAGATCAGCTCCGCCAATTATTCCTATACTTATCTATTAAATTTAAGAAACCCCTGAGAGGCTGAGCCTGTCGCAGACTGGGAGATGAAATTAATTCACCAAGTAAGAAAACTTTTTAGGAAACTCTTGCCACAGAGTGCTGACTTGAACCCTCACTGGAGACAGACTGTGGGCTCCACCAGCAAGAGCAGAATCCTAGCAGACCTGTGTATTTTCCACAGTGGAGCACGGCACAATTAGCAGCATTAATGGACAGACTGTTCATTTAATTCAGTTTTTTGTTCCACAAATAAAGTCCTCTGTCTGTTTTTTATTTGGTTTTAAATTAACCTCTTTCTTTTCTCATTAAGTAAACAATGAATGAAGGATTACTCTGTGGGAAAGATGCAAGTGCAAAGGGCAGTGGTTTTATACTGCTGCAGCTATTTCCTTTCATGCTTCCAAATAACTCTGCTTTGGAAGGCAGAAAATCATTGACGTCTAATCATTTATTTAGTAAGATACACTGTTTTCTCTTAGCTTAGGGAAACTTGTGGCTGGAAAGCTACGCTGAAAGTTGGTCTGTTTATGAATGGCCCCCGGTCCTTCAAACGGTGATGGAGAAGCTGTTTGCGTGCACTGGACATCAAGCAGTGGTGCAGCCCAGGGAAGGACAGACCACGGCCTGGTGCACTTTGCTATTTGGACCTGAAGTTCCTGTCAGTCTCATCACAGGGTTTTCCATCTTCACTGTACCTCTGGTGCTAGGCAGTCACGCAGCTGAGGATCCCAGAGGGCTGGCTGAGCCTTCGCTAACTCTGAGGTGGACATTTCCAGGGGATACTTCACTGCTGGCTTGTTTGCCTCAAGGGCACATTCTCCTGGTCTAACTGCCTCCCCCAGCTTTCCCTGTATGGGAAAATGCTGGGATCTTGCTGAGAAAAGCCAAGCTTTACAGCAACAAAACCAATTTTTGTCCTTCATTTCTCCCCTTTTAAAGCATAACAGCAAGTTGACAGAAATGGCCATTCGCCCCTGCTCAGCGCTGGTGGGACAACCTTGGAGCACTGGGTGCAGACATAGTGAAGTAGTGCAGCAACACCTGCAGAGGGCTGCTGTGGTCAGTGGGCTGCAGGACAGGACATGCATGGAGAGGCTGAGGGAGCAGGGCTTCTGCAGTCAAAAGGCTCCAGGGAGAGCTGTCTACAGCCACCTGGGTATGGGAGGGTGCAAGAAGCTGAGTGGATTTCCCTTGGAGGACTACAGGAACAGGGCAAGAGACAACAGACACAAGCTGAGCATAGAAAGTTCCAGTTGGATTATGAACAAAAAAAACCTCAACAAAACTACAATGAGGGTAGTGAAGTGTTTGAGCGGATGAGCCAGAGAGGCTGTGAAATCTCCATCTGGGAGCAGCTGGCTTTTGCTGGCCCTTAGCAGGCTGTTGGACCACCAGCAGTCCTTCCCAGTGTAAATTATTACTCTGTAATGCTGTGATGCTGCGGTCAGGTTTTGGAAACAAGGAAGGTTCCGCCACTACATGCACAAGCAGATCTTGCTCAGTTAAAGCTAAAAGCAGTAGCCAAAGAGTAGTTACCTCCTCTGACTTTTCAAAATCTCTCTTTTCAAAATGCAACAAACCTGAAGATGTTTAGAAAATCTGTGAACTTACCCTTGGCCACTGCTGAAGGCTCTTGGCACTGGTATGGCCCCTCATACCAGGGTACCTTATGCCCCTGTTGCCAATGGGGTGCACTGCATCACACCTGGGTACACAACTTCTCTTTCCATCTCACCAGCAGGAAAAGCCTTGGCATGACATAGACTGCACCCATGTGCACCTATGGTGAGCAAGTACTGTGGGTGCAAGGAGCTTGTGCAGTCAAGAAGAGCCTCTAAAGTAATATAGCCATGCTGTGGGTATGCGACACCTCTGTGTTCTCATTGCAGTGCTGTGTGCCCTTTGCTGCTGCAGCCTACTTTATGTCTGGAGGTGCTAACAGAGAACTGCAAGCCAGTCTCACCAGCATGGACCCTGCTCCATATTCAGGCTAAACTCCACTGCCAAATCTGGCTCCTGTGATACAGATGCAGGGCATCTTCAAAACCTCCAATGGACAAAGGTTAATGAGAAAACATACTGGAGACCTCATAGATACACAGCCAAAGACAGAAATTTAACCAGCGCCCAACCCACATTTCTCTTAGGCCTTCCACAGCACTCTGAGGATGAAAAGTCATTTCCTATCAGCAGCCTCCTCTGGGAGGTTCCTCTAACAGCAGCTCTGCCGAGCCATGGACCACCACCACTGCCAGATGGAGGCCACGGGATCCTGCAGGCAAACTGCCTCTTCCCTAGGAAAGCCCCATTTCTCCAGAGGCCAGTACACTGAAAGGTTTCTCATAAACTTTCTGCTTTCCAGGCTGGGCAACAGCTCTGTGCTGCACTCCTCTCCAGATGCACAAAAACTCTCTTATTTAATTAGATTTGAAGGAATTTTGGAATTTTGTTTCAGTAGGGACAATTAACCAAGAGCACTGTATCCTACTGCCCTCGTTCTCACTTCATCAATCTTGGTGTCACCCAGAAATTTTATCAGAAATAATTTTATATTTACTTCCGTATCACTGCCAAAAATGATGAATAGCATGAGGGTTCTGACTGATCCCTGCAGAGTTACATTAAAAAATGTTCACATTCACTAAAGATTCCCTATTGACAACTACTTTTTGAGCTCTGTCAGTTACCTGGTTCTTAATATATTTAAGATATGCTTCAGTAAAAGTGTATAGTACTAATATTTTAATAATAATGTCATGTGAAATAAAATCAAACGCCTTACAGAAGTTAAAGTATATTATATCTACACAGTTATCTTATCCCCCAAACTTGCAATCTTATCAGATAAATCAGGTTTGTTTGACAAGACATACTCTCCAAAAAAGAATGTTGAATGGCATTAATTATATTCCCTACCTTTAATTCTCCAAATCCTCTCTCAGTTCTATTCTTTTGCCTGGGATTGATGTCAGGCTAAGCTGCTGGCAGTTACCCGGGATCCTCCTCTTGCGCACGTTTCCTCATTGTGAATTTCCAAGAGGCTTAAGAAGTTAACAGAAGCAGACCAGAGATCTTCTGTATCAACTTCTTTTAGGATTTTTGACCGTAAGTTATCTATCCTCACTCACCAGAAAATGTTTAAGCACTACCTCACTTCACCGTATTGCACAGACTGAACTGCGGGTGCTGTGACACAACACGTGGCTCTCCCACGCACAACAGGGTCAGTCCATGGACAGAGACTGACCAGACAAAGACTGACCAGCCACAGACCAAGAAGGCACAGATGAGTTTGGTGGAAAAAGGGCAGTGCTTCAAGGAGTCTGCTCACACTGAGCAAGTCCCTTCATTTTAAGGAATGCTCTGCCTTGATCCCAACCCTTCCCTGTCAGTCAACCCAGTCTGCAGCCAGGCTGACATTTCACACCAACACTAAACCATCCCACAGAAATCCTTCTGAATTCTTTCCGGGAAAGAAAATATTGCTATTAACTTTGGGTAGGGATCTCCAGCCCGTTCTAACAGATGGCGACCTTGCTGCAACTTCTTGTGTTTTATCACCTCTCATTCAGCAATAGCCATGCAATCTACCAGGCATGAAGCCCTGAGTGCTATGGAGACTGCCACAAAATGTCCTGGTGCACGCCTTCAGCAATGCAAGACATGGCTGTCCTATAAGCTTTGTACCACCCAACCGCATCAAATCCAGACCTGTGTCTTCAAGTCACCAAGTCCACACAGAACAGGTCCAAGCTGTTTACAGTACCTCCAGCAGTGCCCAGCTGATGACTGTGATCAGCAGTTTGAGTCTTCAAGCACAGCAGAGCTTTCTACTGAGCTGGGAGAGCAGTGCAGGAAACAGCACTTCCCTGGGAGCTGGACTGAGTCTGGGGCTAACCTCCCAGGAATTAAGGGACATCTAATAAGACATAAAATAATACACAAAATTCACCTACCACAACAGATCCTAGCATTGTGTCTTCAAAAAGGACCTAACAGATAAATGCACTTTGCTGAAAAGCCCTCCTCTGCTAAAGGATAATTTTCTGACATACGGAGGTGGTGCTCCAGATAGCTGGGACACACACCAGAGAGGGAGCTTTACAAATACCATCCAAGGCAATACAGAACCAGCATGGTTGCTCCAGTCAGTGTTGTTAAAATGAGAGAAAATTACGTGTTTAAATAAAACTCCTCTAGCAGGAGGTACAGCAGCAGATCAGTGAGAAGCATTAAACACGCTTATTCCACTTCACCCACTAACTATTTTTAATTTTTAAGCAAGTTATTAGAGCTACTATAATATTATAAATATTGAATTACTCATTCAAAAAGATTAAATGGTCTCAAAAAAGAGAAGATATTCTTGTTGCTGCTTTAGTGGCTCTTTGTGATCGGCTACTTTGCTCCCCTACCCTTCCACACTTCTCTAGTACACTATCATGGATTGTACTGGGTGCCCTCAGTTCCTTTTCATCCTGCAGGACAGGAGAAATACCCAGCATCGAGCAGAATCAAGCTCTGAACATATCCTAGTAGAAGGACACTGTGAGCCTGTTTTAGTGTTACACCTGTGATCTGCATCACATAACCCAAGATGCAGCTAAGTGCTGACCTCTGCCTATCGCTGCACTGGTCACCTGGGCTCCAGGGGAGAGGCAGAGCAGCATTCCTAGAGGCACTCATCTGGGCAGAAGCACTCCTTTTGCTTCTTGTTTGTACCCTGAGTGCTCATTTCTTTCTGGGGACTTTGAAGGGGTGCTGCCTGCCTGCCTGCCTGGGTGCATGCTCCCACACCCACCAGCCAGGTGAGTCCCACTGCACAGGACAGATAGCCGGGCTGGGACACTTCCAGCATCTGTAATAAAGGCTCTAACCTAACAGTTTACCTGCACCTATTACAAGATAGTTCCTTATCATATAAATCATTTTGAGATGGGAAACAGTCCTTTTTGGTTTGTATTTATAGAACACGGAGTAAAGGTAGGATGACAGGTCATAACCAGATTCACCAGGAGTCTTCACAGTACAGATTAATGATGTACTCATTAGGACCAGCACTGCTAAGGGTGAGCCCAGACCCCGACTGCCATTCTTTTCCAGATGCAGCTTCCCATTCCCATTTGATCCCTCAGTGAAGGCAGAAAAAAAAAAGTTGATCTAACCATGGGAAGGAAAGTCTTTCTTTGACCCTTCCTGAAATGGGAACCCATAAGCAGCAAATCATTATCTCTGTCAAAAGGAGCGGGACCCACACCTGCTGAATTTGGCTAAAGAGATGACAAGACACAAATCTCATAATTAGGAATGAATATGACAAGAGTTGTGCTCAGACTGGGACACAAACCACTTGTTTCCCGATCCCACTTTCGACTGCAAGAAATGTTTCTCCCTGTGAATCACTCAATTAAAATCTTAATATGTAGCATTTTGCTGTTATCCAGGCTCCTGTCTGGTAAACATGATGCTAGTTTTCCATAGTCCCTATTCGTTTCCAAACAAACAAGCACACCAGCATTCTGAAAACGTTCCTTCTTTTGAACTTCAGGCACCCAATGCCCCACTTCCAGCTACTTTCCTCTGCCACCCTGTACACAGTCATTTTAAAAACAGCACAGACAAAACCAACAGCTGTCACTGAACAAAGCTCCACCCTCCAGGTAATGGAAGTTATCAATCTAGAGCTGAAGGACTTTAACAAAACAAGTAAGAAAGAATCCTTGCAAGGTGGAAGAACAAAGAGACAGAACAGCCATCAAGAGCCACATACTATATGCTTTAGGAAATAACAAGTTCAACAGCCAGTTGATAAATAGCTTGCCACCAGAAAGTGCATTTGAAATGACACACAACTGCCACATATATAAGCCCAGGGTAAGCAAAAGCCATGTTGCCCTCCCACGTGCAGCTCAGGGCTGCTGTGAGTTCTCCCTGCCTGTCCATACAAATACCATCTCTCAGAGGCAGTCCCTGCTCCCCTAAGGCCAGGGGAGCCTGGCCGTGGCCCGAGTCATCCCAGGACACAGGTGCAAGAAACAGCTTCACAGCAGCTGCATGCCCACAAACAGCTGCGCCAGGGTGGGGGGAGATGGAGGGAGCAACACAGATGAAGCAGAGCAGCATTTCTTGGGTTGGGGCAGACTTTGCTCAGTTTAAGAGGCCGCAAATTTTTTTCCCTTTAGGAGAATTGGTGCTTTCCCTGGTAACCCCTTTTATGTTTCTACACCCTAATTTGCAGTGGTCAAAGAACCTACAACACCTACACCAGCATAGCCCTTTTTGCCTTCCTCAGACTCCCAGGTCCTGCACTCTCAACATCACTCACACAGGTCCAGATCCAGCAGAGCACACGCTCAAGTTTCAACCTGTCAAGAAGTTCATTAGTTTCAACAGGCCTATAAAAAGATTTAAAGTCAAGTACATTCGTAACTGCTTTCCTGAAAAAAACCCTAAGTAAAAAGCTTGTCAACATAAATAAAGGCGCCAGAGGCAGACCATGAAAGATACCTGCGATTACACAGGTAGGATTTTGTGTGAGCTTTTCAGCAGGATTTAGTCCAACCATTGTAAATCTGGAAGGATTTTAAATCTTGAGAACAAGATTGATACATCTTCTAAAGGAATGCAAATAGTGAATAAACGCATCCTATAATATTTAAATCCATAAAATTAAGGAGACACCATCAAGTCCTATTTGGCATCAAAATGTTGGCTTTGCACAACACTCTTCAAAGAGCCCTCTGATTCCTCCAAAGGCTTCTCAGGCTGCAACCCAACAGTGCCTGATCCAATGTGTGTGTGGCCAGGTGTCCTAATGCTGGTCAACCACAAGACCGGGAAGCACAGCCAATGTGGAGGTCAGACCATGCCAGCTGAGCCCAATTCAAGAACAAAGGAAACTACCAAAGAGAGAAAGGTGAGTGACACATAAAGCATTTGCTGAGCTCCCACAGCCCATGGTTTTATTTGTCACTACAGATAAGGACCTTTCTGAAAAGGAGGGAGAGATTCTGCTGGCAATATGGCTTTAAGAGCCTGACAGAGGGGAAGAGCAATACCATCAACGTGAACGAGCTCACAGCACCTGCTCCCAAAGCAACGTGATGTAGTCAACCGAATTAACAGTTTTAACGAGGATGGCATGAAATGCATTTTCTCCAGCCCCGGCACGAGAGCCAACCATTGAGAGAGGCGACATGCCCCCAGCAGCTGAGCCCGTGCCCATCCCCTGCGTGCGCAGCGGATGCGGTACCGTGAATATATTGTAGCTCAGCTAAAAGCGGAGCGGGTGGCAGGACATCCATCTTCCTCCAGGAAGGTTGCTGGGCAACTGGCAAGCTTTCGGCTGGGCGCTGACGTCTGCGCGCACACACGCACCTCCTCCATCTCTTGCAACTAACTTGATTTTGATGGATTAACGTAAGATGAAAATCTACTGAGCTTTTCTCTCTCTCCCCGACACACAGGGTTCATTAAGATACAAAGGAAAATACGATAAAGCATCGACTTATAATGCATGCAGAAGATCATGCAAAGGCCAACCAATGCAGGCACTAATGATATCAATGTTCTGAAGTGATCCCTTATTTTATGGTAGAGAAAAATACTTTTTCGTTCGTAAAAATATCATTAAAATAATAATAATAAAGCATAACACATGCCCAAACTGTGATTCTCTTGCATTCTTTTCTCTTTTACATCCTTCAGAAATGCTATCTATTTTTTTCACTGCTCCTTGTCATACGATGTTTTAAGATTATTTCCCCTCACCTGCTGGAGACACACCACTGGGACACAGAAGTTCCCTCTAATCCCATCCAGCCAGGCATTTATACCACTCTTATTAGCTTGGTATCCCAGTACCCTACTGAGCTGCATTATCATTAATTGTTTCTCAAGTGTTAGCCACAGGCTCAGCTTTACTCAGTACAAAGCAAAGATGCGATCCCTGCCCCGAGGAGTTTTACATGCTAAACAGATGGTTAATGACAGCAGCGTAATGACAGCCTTTGGACTGGTAGGGGATAACATTTATGGAACAGGGAATAAATTAACTGGGATTCATGACAAACTGCACTTGCTTTTCCTGGAGAAAATCTGGGGGAGACTGTTTTCCATGATAACCTGGAAATGTGTACTGGGCTTGAGACCCAAAAAAACATAACCTCAGTATTTTTTGCAAATGAAAAGCTTCATTCTGACAGAAATTTTTTACTGAAAAACTGGTCAACCTTCTTTCACCAAACATGCACAGGGTGTTTTGTCAGAAAGGAGGAGAATTTTAACTAAACAAAAAATATTAATGTTAAAAAAATAAAACACTAAATGTTTTAGTAACCCCTGAGTTTAAAAAAGTTCTTTAAAAAATATGAAAAGGCAAAATGGAAAATAACTTGAGTGCCGAATGGGAATCAGAGGTTAAGGTGTCAGGCCTTGCCATTGGGCGAATGCCGTGCCGAGGATACAGTGACACACAGGGCTTTGGGCAGGTACAAATAAAGAGCTGAGCACAACACAGTAGCTTTAAGGACAAGAAACTCAGACCTGCAAGGCCAGTGAAGGAAGCTGATGAAGACACCCCTCCACACATGCATTATTTATATCTCCAAGATCAGCATCACTTGCAGCGCAAGCTCCCGCAGGCAGCAGCAGGGACAGTACTGCTGGGGGCACATGAACACCCACCACCCAAGCTGGGACCACCAGTGGGACAGGGCTGGAGGCTGCTGGGTGGCAGCTCCCACTGCCTGCCTGAGGGCAGGGTGTTGAGCTCAACTAACAAATTCCAGTTAACTGGGGCATTGCTGGTGCTCCTAACATCCGCCTGAGACAGGGCTCAAACCAGCATTTCTGTGCTCCTGGCCAGCTCATGTTACTGGTTTCAATATTCAGATGAGAGGATGGATAGCCCAGAGACCACAAATCCACAGAGCCCAACTTCTGGAGTGCCCCATGCTCAGTGATGCACATGGCGGGGACAAGCAAGGAATCTTCTGATGTGACAGAATTCAGCCTGTTGTGTTTTACTGCTACTGACATTGGTGTTAGTATCTTCAGTGCTAGAAAGCAGTTCATAATTTGGGTAACACACTGCATAAAGTACAGGGTATTTCTGTATGATTTCTACTAGTCTATTCCCAATTTTACAGTATAAGCACATAAAAATATTTTTTCTACTCTGTTTTGCAGTGTAATGCATGGCTGATTTTTTTTTTCACTCAGCCTTATTGTGACCTTCTGGTATTGGGCAGGCTGCACCAAAGAGACTTCTCCACACACCAGTCCTTTCCTGCATTCTAGAAACACATTTCCAGTTTTTTACTTGACAATAACTCACTCTGAATTCCCCTGTGAACTTCAAAGATCTTTAGAGGAGCTGTGACTACAGAAAAGGCTTCTCTTGGACGGTGGAAGATGTAGGTCCAGCCACCTTTCAGTTCCATTTCCCAGTTCTAGTCCTCCAAGTATTATTTGAGAAGGCTGTTAAAAGATGATGTTCCTTTTTCCTTTCCAACTCAAGTATTTAAGATCTTGCAGCTCATTGAAAGCCACAAAAACTCAAACATTTGTGCCATTTCTAAACAGGCCTGTATTGTTTCTATGTCAGCAGCTAAAAGTTTGCATGCAGGCAAAATACCTCCAAAAACAATGCCACAAAAAAAAAATCCTCACCAATTACATGAAGACCAAGACAGGTATAACCACTGAGCATCTAAATAAGGAGACAATAGAATCTTCAGCCCAATTGGATAAATACCTTTAAAAGTCCCAGTAACTTCAATGCAAATTTAACTTAGAACAGCTCTGAGACAATCTGAAAACGAATTTGTGAACAGAATAATTGATAACACTCTTGGGTCCTTATTTCTGTGTGCTCACATAATGGCAATTAAAGCTAAGCACCTTTGAATGGCCTCTAAACAAGCACATGGAAATCCAGGAGAACCTTTGAGTGGGGATTATGCATTAGCCTAATGTTCATAATCATGCTCAGAGTTTCTCTTTCAAAGCTTGAAATAGAAATGTTAATAATCTCAGGCAAATAAAAAACCTTAAGCTATTGCAAAAGGCAACTTTTGAATCAAGTAATAATAGGTAATAAAACTTCAAAGGCTTCATCACTCACTGCAATTAAAATGTCCAACACAGATTTTTAAATAGCCTTCTCATGTCTAAGGAAACTTTTTTCCTCCAAGTAAATAACTGAACTCAGGTGAGCATCAGATTTTTCTTTTAGGAATAAACATAGGCTTTCATCTGTGGTGCAGTGAAAAGAGCACAGCATCATAGACCAAAGCAGCAATCAAAGCCATTTCCACCTTGCCTAATTTTGTTCTTTAAGGGTTCAAAGTATCAATCCTCCTCTTAAAAATTTTCAAGTATGAACAGTGAACACAAAACAGTGAACAACTTACATGATAGAGCAACAAGAAGACTCTAGCAAAAAAATACTGCCCCCTCCCCGATTTCCACACAACTAACTGGAATCTTCCTATTTTGGAAGAAGAAAGGATATCTTTCGAGAGCATTATGACAGATATAAGCCACAGACAGGAGCACACTCCAACAACTTCTCCCTAGGTTGCCTAGAAGAGGCAAAAAAAAAAAAAAAAGAAAAGGAACATCCTTTTGTAGCTGTGGTTTTATAATGAGCTGCCAAACAAAAAGCAAGCAGGCAACTCCCTGTCAGATTTGATAGAACACTCTGAAAGTCTTAGTCTCATCCCCACAACTGCCAATTACATAGTCCTCAGTACTGCAGCCAAAATGCACTGACTCCTGTGGACCCAGGCAGGCAAAATCACCTTGTTTGACTGCAGTCTCCAAGCTGGAGAAGCAGAGGATGCATCCATGGGATGGGAATACTTTGTGATTGCCTTACCCTATGACTGGGAACAACTGCAGCATGGGGAGGTCTTGAGGAGTAAGTTGGTAACATGTAGGCCCACAAAATATCTGTGATGGATGTTCCTTTCACAATACACAAAGAAATCACAGCAGGGCAGATGAATGAGCGGAAATTTTGTAATACAATCAAACAACATAAAATAGAAGCTGCATGGTATTTATGGCAGGCAGTCACCCACATCAGCCTAAAGGACTTATTTAAGAGTGCCCTACTAACAGCTGAACTAGCTTGAAGTCTTACACCCAAACAACACAGTTTAGGCATTACTTATTTCCACTCAACAGGTTAAAAACCTGCTGTTCTGTAGCACAAATCTGAAGAACCGAAGGGAAAAGAGAGTCCCAAACACCACATCCAAAATCACTTCAGCTTATTTGATGCCTTTAAATTTTATAGGAAAAACCCAAGCTTATTTACAAATCACTTTGCACTTAGTAAACTTTAAGTATAATAGTATCCTTTATCTTCAGACAAGGTCAACTTTATCCCTTGTAACCTGATCAAAAATAAAACAGAATCAAACTGATGCTCTTGTTTCTTAAAGACCAAACATCTGAGTATGATCATTTCCCTTCTTTCATTAACAAAAGAATGAATGCATGGGACACAGGATGAAAACATAACAATGCATAGATTTGGGGAGAAAACAAGAACAAAACCAGGGCAACAGGAGCAATCAGGAGATCAAAATTAGAGAACTACATTCTTGTGGCCTTTTACAGAGTATCTAACAGAGCTGATGAGGCCAACCTACCACAAATTATCTCAGCATCCTCAAAAGTCATTGAAATCCTTCATCAGGAGCAGGATTTTATCCCAGTCTCTGATAGTTACCATCTTCTTTACAGATGGCCTGAACAGAGGTTCAAGTTGCTACCCTATCTCTTCAAATGCTACTTCAGCTAGAAAAAAACTCATGGACAAATAAAACCTGAAAGCAAAACCTCCCATGGCCAGGCACATCTGTCCCAACAGTTCCCAAATGTGCTCCTTTCCATTTCTGCTGAGTAGAGCAATGGCTTCTGAGTGATCACAGCCTTACCTGGACACACATGGATTTTCAATGGATTTGTGCTCCAGCTTTACTCACGGACTTCAGGAAATCCCTGCTTTGCCCCAGATCTGAAAACCAGAGCATGTTGTGTGCCCCACCAGCATGGACCTGCCTCCAGCTGTGAGCAGCTTCTCGAGAGAAGGACAAGTCTCGCAGCGCCAACTCTTCACAAACACCCAGCACATCTGTTTTTGGCTCCAGGTGTGCCACAGCCCGCTCCACCTAGAGCATTATGATCCCCATCTGCTGCATAAGGGCAATTGCTTTGTGAAAGACAAAAAAATCCTATAGATGTCAGGATAAAAAGCAACTTCCTAATCTTTTTCCTTTACTATTGATAATAATGTCAATGTTCTTCTCACAAAAACAAAAAAGCCCAAAGCCCTCATGCTACAGCTTTGTTAAAGGACCATGTTTAAAACCTGAGGACTCTGTGAAGTTTGAAGATGCATGGCAAACACATCAGGTGTAAATGCAGACCACGCCTTACATCAGTATATACACTATGTCAACAGATACACACCAGCTGAGGAACTGATACAAGCATATGTTTAAATCTCTGAAGACAGAGACCTAGACCAAAACAGAACTGTAGGAGAAGCTGTTCCCTCTCCGAAATGGCACTGTGTAGGAAGAAAACGCTTTTTGCTACGTTAAAACATCTCCACATTCTTCCTTCTTGTTTTCTGTACAGAAGGGTGCAGGCAGAACTTAATACATTAAAACATAAACAGTTTTCACCTCAGGAGCAGCCACAGATCAGCATGTGTATGGTGGCACTGAGCTTGCAAAACTCGCTCAGACGAACTCCCAACTACGCGCACCAGCAGTTTGCCAGAGAAGGGCTATTGAAGCCTTTTATAGCCATTCAAGCAACAAAAGGATGCCCCTCTATATACAATCATCACAGCCTAGCTTATCAAAGCACTCCACCAGTCTTACTGCTCAGCATTCTTATTTTTTAGCAGTTATTGTTCTGATGAGTAACCCTTGGGCAGTGTCCAAGAATAAGGGGGAATTTCTGCTGTGGGATGCCTGGAGTGCTCCTCCTGTGCTAAGTAAAGCAATAAAATCAGTGTGTGAATGTGTGCAGAAACAACACAACCCACCTCCCTTCCAGTTTTGCCCAAAGAGGTCACAGGGTAAAAAAGCAGCCCATCTGGGAGCTGCCTCTTGGGTGTCTTGGACTAAAAGCAGGCAGCCCCTTCCTACAGGTACCTGTGCAGCGGCCGGCTTTCCCTGAACCAGCCATCCAAGCACAGAATAAGGAGCTGGTCCTGAAGGTACATTTAGTAGAAGAACCAATGCTGAGCTTTAGCTTTGGTGGAGTGACTGGTGAAATTCGAGGGCATCTGTCTACAGGGTTGCAAAAGCTGCTAACTAGATACTAACTCAGCACTAACCAGGAGATAAAATCTTATCATAGTCCATGCTAACAACTAAACCACTGTTTGCCCCAGGATTAATGAATGTAATACTTGACAAGAGCAATTGGAGATTAATGGCCTGTAACTGCTTGGCTACCTTGCACTCTGTAGGGTCAAGTACATTAATGTCAGTAGGAAACAGTTTGTCTCAACCCAGTGCTAGTACTACAAGGACCCATGAACTTGGGAGATATGAGGGCCAGGCTCTCAGAGCCACTTTCTGTCACTAAGGTCTACTGGTGGCCAATTCTCATGGGGAAGATTCTCATGAGAAAGAGCAGGGGGACTTTAATTCCCCCACAGCACATTGCAGAGGGATATCCTGGTGTGTGCCACTCTGCAGGATTGTGACCGAGGCAGGAACTTCAGGGCAGCAAAGGCAGCAGACATGAGAGCAGGTCACTCTGCTCCCACCAGGGCTGGGATGGAGGCAGCCCAAGACCCAGACAACCACAGGCAGTCCCCTGACCCCATCTGTTCTTTGCTTGGCACATCTTCATACAGGAGAGAAATACAGCCAAAATTTCCCGTTGTCTTGGTCGCTGCATTTCACTGCAAAAAAATCACTGCTCTAACATTTGCAGAAATAGGCCTTTTGCTCTGCTTTCCAAACCCAGGGTATTTCCAGGAGGCTCAGGACCTGACTCCTGAGCAAAGGCCAGGCTCACTGGAGCACCTGTACTCACCTCCACACAACTGATGTGCTCAGGCCATACAGCTGCAACACTGCAGCTAAAAGCAGTAGTTCTCAAATCTGGACACACATATGCCCATACAGAAACCTCAGCTCCGCCTGAATTGTGGATAGCAGATTATTTAGCCCCTTTATCTAGGGGGAAAAATAAACCACAGATAATCTGGAGATTAAACCAGAACTACTCTTCCTAAGAAATTGCTTTCTGGAAAAAAAAGCATATAACTTATACAGCTCCCAAGGGAAAAATGAGTATGCAAGTTGACCTTAAAAGAGTCCAGTAGAAGTGCTGAGTAAAATTTTAAGCACAAGATGCTGAGACTTCTTCAAACTCCTTCAGATGAACCTTTACCTCTTGGAGGTAGCAGAAATTACGTTTGTGAGACCACTGTTCATATGCATATTCTGGATGCAGGCAGCAGTATAACAATACAGGAGGAAGTTGCATTACCTGAAAATTATGCTGAATCTTTGAACAACAGAACAGTTTGAAATAATCTGTCAATCCTCTCTCTTACCCCCTGTTCCTCAGTTTCTCAAATATAAGTATGCAAAAAAAGGCCAGAAGGCAGGGAGAGGTAAGGATGACCCTGTGGTGTCTCAGGGCTCACCTTAATACACACACCAGACAATGAGTTGCTCTGATACAATGGGAGCAGGAGCCACAAGGGCCAGAACATCCCTGCACACTCAGCATATGCTTTGGAAGTGTGTTTTGGCCAGAGAGGTCATACAGCTTTCAGAGATGCTCCTGGCACTTGGGAGAGGGGATGTTCAGCATCCCACCGACTTCTCTCAAGTTCCAGGGCTTCCCACAGGGCCAGCAGCCACAACTCTGCTACAGTGACCAAAGTTCCCCAGCAACTCTGGTTACTCCCCTCCTTGCTATCTGCAGCAACATTCCTTAAGAAGGACCTGAAAGGAGCTCCATACATGCCCTGTAGGTATCAGCCCCTAAAACATCGCTACGGAGTACACTGGAGCAAATATATGCTAGAGAGCATCTCAGGGAGAAACAGGAGGTAGAAAGTGGCAGCCTACAAATGCACCTTTTGACAAGTTTTACTTTGCAGTCTCCTCAGCCAAAAAACCCTTCAGCCCACCTCTAATAGCAGTGTACCACTGGCCATGAGTGGCCATGAACTAAATGGGGGTTTCTGCATCCAGAAACCACTCTTTCCCCACTTTGAATCCTCTCCTGACTTCACATACCACCCCGTGGCAGCAAGCTCCTCGGGGCAGAAACCCTTCTCCCTCTGTGTCTGCAGGACGTACACTGCAGCCAGCCCCGAGCCCCACAGTGCTTCGATACTACCAATGCTACGGCAAGGTCCACCATGGCTGCTGGACTCCCAAGTGCGAAATCAGTCCTGTCTAGCCAGAGAAGAGAAAAGGAGACCAAAACAAAACCCCAAGCACATTAGTCACCGTTAACTGTTCTTTCCAGAAACATAACATTGAAGGGATTTCACGTATTTCCTGGCAGGGAGATTTTGTGGTGGCTCGTAGCTAAGATCAGCAAGAAATCCTTTGAAATACACATATATACACATTAAAACTTGAGTATTTTACCTTTCCCCTCAAAAGCAATCGCTGCTGTCAAGTACACCCTTCTATTACAGCCACATGCTCTGCTTAAGAATACCTAATCAGAAAAACATTCAGAGGTATTTAATCAGGTTTTTCTTTTCTCTTTAATGACCTAATGTTTTGGTTTGCAACTGCTGCCAACTCATGCTGGGTAGAAATTTAGTACTGTCAGCATTTAATTATTATTTTAACACAGATTTCTCTACCTTCCTACAGTGAAGAAATAGCTAGAAAAAATGCTGCTATGAGCAGCTTTTTAAGCCATTAGACACCATCCTTGTTATTTAGCCACACTGAAAATTACCATTCAAGGACACCCAGATGCTTGCTATGCCATCCCCTGCTAGGGCAGATGCTCCCCAGTTTGCAGCTCCACAGCCAACCAGAGGGACAGTATCCAAGGGACAACCTGGAGGGACTGCAAATACCCTGCCCTGGAAGCTCACCAATCTGGGATATGGCTTACCAAAAGATGTGCCAAAGAGAAGAAACACAGAGCACCTGGTTGGTGTTGTATCTTGGGCCATAAATAACAAATCAGACTGGCTCTTTTTGTCAGCTTAAAATCCATTTTCCTAATTTTTCCTCTCCCTGGCTGAAACTAATAAACTCAATTCTGTAACCTGCAATAGGCTACAGGGGAAATACATGTGATGGTCTGCTGCAGACTGCACAACAGGTTTGCTTCATTCACACAGTGCAAGGAAAAAAGACCCAAAAAACCTGGTTCTATGAATTTCAAAAGAAATCAAGAGCTGAGCTCACGGTAAGCTCCCAGCATCATGTAAGTGTTGCACTGCATGGTGTTTCACAGATAGGACAGGTGCATGGAGAGTTCTCTTCCCACTCCCAGCCAGTCTGGTGAATGCCTGCTCCCTGCTCTCCTCCTGAAAAGATGGATTTAGGCTTCAGCCCTCACAAAAACCATTGGAGAAATGAGTCTGCAGCAAAGCAGGGCTTGTGACAGCAAGTGTTAAATGGTGCAAAGAAGGAAGGGCTGTGAGGATCCACGTGGATAACTCTATCTTCCAGAGTGGATGGAATAGTCAGCCACACACTTATTAAAACAAGCATCAGTCTGCGATAGAAACCTAAGATAACTCTAAGAGGTTTGTCACCCAAGGTAAAAAAAAATAGAGGCCAAAACAAGATGCTGTTGATGGACCTGCGTCTATAGAAACCACATTTAACCTGAGCAGAGGATCCAGCTACACAGGTGACTCTTTATTTGAGAAACACAAGCACCCTGTTTGGTGCATGCTGACCTTTGCACACAGTCACATTCTTATTTAAAAGAGAAACATGTATATGGAAAAAGACAAGAATGGAGGTTAGCAACAGGGAGGTAACAAATTTCTGCAAGAGGGAGGTAAAAATTTCATTTCTCAGATGGCAAAGCAGGGTTCTCTTACACAGTTGGAAGGAATGAAGCATTGCTCTTCTATACCTGAAGAAACTAAGTTGTGGATATGTGATTTTAAATCCAGATGGTCACCATCAATGGAACTTAACCGTGATGAATAAAGAGGCAGCTATTTCATCTGCTTAACATTAGCTCTTCCCACAGTGCATTTTATAAGTTGCATTCCTACAGCAAAGGGCATGTGCTTAAGAAGCCACATACAAATCCAGTTTTGCAGGGTAAAAGAAAGGGAAATAGCCTTGGTCACTGAGAGTATCTGAATGTCACTCTGTTAGGCTGTGCATTGCATTTGACAGAGCTAGCAAAGGAAATGAGAAATGATAACTGATAGTGCCCTGATTAGATCAGCCACCTTGGGAAAGGTGCTGAAGCAGAGATATTTCACTGGAATAAGGAGAATCCTGGGAATAGATTTCTGGCAAGTGATCGCAAAGGAGATACGGCCAGAATTAGAAATGGATTTTGCAGGCAGATAAAATGCAATAGATAGAAGGCAGCTCAAAATGATATATCATGAGGGCCTATACAGCAACTATAAAGTTTGTTTGCAGATATTTAACATATAGAGATCCTAGAAAGAATTAACTACAAAATACACTTGCTGTGTTATTAACTTTAATGTGCAGAAATAAAACAATGCTGTATTAAAGCTCTCTAGCAAAAAAGGAAGCTGCCTTCTCCCCAGCTATCTACCTCTGACTTTAGTGGAACTGCCTTACTTTATACCACAAGACAGAAGTACGACAGGAATATCTTGGGCTTCTGACTGACAAAGATACATGAAAATGTACATTTCATTATTTTATCTTGAAGGAAATCGCTTTACTAAAAATGGGTAACTATGGGCAGCGGTAATTAACATATTGTAATGAACTTCTTATATGCATTTCTATAGCTTAACCATGTTTCCTTCTTCTGAATCTCATAGACAAAGCAGTTCTTTAGAATGATACTTATGCATTTCTGGGGGTTAGCTTTACCAGCTATTAAAAAAAGTCTTCAGTGATCCTGCTGTCCACATCTGTCTGTCTGTTTCCTCCTTAAAAAGTTTAGCCAACTAAATATAAAGACAGCTATGTTCTTGCAGTTCTGTACAGCATGGTGGCCAAGACAGAGACCTGAAGACAGTAACTTGGGGAAAGGCTGCTACCTGGTTCAGTCACAGACATCAGAGCTCACCACCACAAGACAAGTGTGTTGACAGCCCATCTTCACTTGCTCCTGTAGTGTCACAAGACTTTGAGATCAGTCCACAGGCTTATGAGTCTGCAAGTCAATAAAGACCAATACAATGCTCCTAGGGGCCTGAGTCTGGCCCTCTGCTCCTCGCTTCACTGGCCGGTAAAATGCTGAATTTTGCACAAACAAGTAATGGACTGCATGTTGTTCAGAACAAAATAAAGATATCACAGTTACAACAACAAAAATCTATGTTGCAGAACACATGTGTATTACGAGATCTTCTCATCCACTGGCTCCAAAGAGCCATATGTGCATCACTCACACTGCCAGAATGGGAATAGTCACATAAATCACCTTTGGTATCAATGGAAGATGCACTTGATAGAACAAAAATGTCTGAGGAAAAGCCAAATACAAACACTTTACCTACCCCTGGGATACAAGTTAGTGACAACCATCATCACCATCACTGTATCAGTGACAGCAATGGAGCATCAAATTCTGCATCCATAGAACCACAAGCAACTGCCACTGCATCCCTAGGGAGCTCTCCCTGAATACACAAAGGTGGAGTTGAAATATAAACTGTTTACATGATCAAATGCCAAGCTATTTGCTGAGGCAAAATCTTCACTGAAATCAGCTAGGACTATCACAATCAATAGATTTTGGCATGAAAAGGGACAAGCTTCAATTTTTGCCAGCGTCCATGCCCATACTGGCACCAGAATGAATGATTTTCCAGAGTGCCATGCTGCTTACTTCAACACTTGTAGAAGATAAGGTGCTTCCTCACCTACAGCTGTTGCACCTAGGCTGAACTTCTTGTCCCTTGCATTTGGAAACAACCAGTCCATATCAGATTCTGCACCTGGGATGGGGCAACCCTGGATGTACAGACAGACTGGGGAATGAGAGGCTCGAAAGCAGTGCTGTGCAAATGCACCTGGGGTCCTGGTCGATGGCAAGTTGAACAGGAGTCAGCAGGGCCCTGGCAGCCAGGAGGGACAACCTGGGGTGTCCTGGGGGCATCAGGCACAGCATCGCCAGCCGGGCAAGGGAGGGGATTGTCCCGCTCTGCTCTGCACTGGGGTGGCCTCACCTCCAGTGCTGGGGGCAGTTTTGAGCACTTGATAAAAAAGCCATCAAGCTGTTCGAGAGCGTTTAAAGGAGGGCCACGAAAATGGTGAAGGGCTTTGAGGGGCAGCCGTATGAGGAGCATCTGAGGTCATCTGGTCAGTTCAGCCTGGAGAAGAGAAGACTGAGGGGAGACCCCAGTGCAGTTACAGCTTCCTGTGAGGGGAAGAGGAGGGGCAGACACTGATCTCATCTCTGTGGTGCCCAGTGACAGGACTGAGGTAATGGCCTGATGTTGTGTCAGGGGAAGTTTAGGTTGGATATTAGGAAAAGGTTCTTCACCCAGAGCACTGGAACGGGCTCCCCAGGGAAGTGGTCACAACCCCAAGCCTGACAGAACTCAGTAAGTGTTTGGACAGCACACTCAAGCACATGGTGTGACTTTTGGGGCTATTCTGTGCAGTGTCAGGAGCTGGACTCCAATGATCCTTGTGGGTCACTTCTGACTCAGGATGTCCTATGATTCCCAGCACTCGCACTCAAGAGCCCCCATCAAAGCAAAGCTCTACTTTTGAAATAAACCCATCTCTCCAACAGCCCAAGAGCTGAATTCTGCTGCCTCCATCATTGTTATTTTGAATGAGTGAGAGGTGGGAGGGAAGTTTCTGTCAACATTAATCAATATTTAGGTGGTTTCCTGCCCATTCATTCATGTGCTAAAAGTGTTTTTGACAGTAAGAAATCCACTGAATGTAAGCAGGCCAGTAGCAGCTGCTTGAGAAATGCCAATAATACTGTGCATACCTGCCAAATTTCCCCAATGTCCGTATGTTATTAGTGGGTGACAGGAGCTTAAATAAAGCATGTGAAACATGAAAGCAGGACAAATAATTATATTGGTATAGAGACTTCTATACTGGCGCAATTTTTGCTCCAAATACCTTATATCAACTGTAGGTTTTTGGGGTCAGAAAGAAAATAGTTTTTCCACACTATGTCTTCGAGGGAGCAAGCAGGGTGCTTGGAATCCCTGCTGCTCTGTGGTCCCAGCTTGTATCCCCACAGAACTAGCAGTAGCTAACAGTAGCAAGCAAGATTGAACACAAACTCAGAATAAAAATTACTATTAAAAAATTCTGCTCCGGATTTCAAAGCATGTCCTGAACTGTCCACATCACACCATGATCGTGCATCCTCATTTGAGCAGAGAGCAAAAAAAGCAAGACAGGAGGAAGCCTGGATCAAATAAACCAAGTGCAGACCATACGGGGAGTGGGCAGAGTCCACCGGCTTGGGACATAACCCTCAAAGGGAGAAAGGGCAAGTGGGCAAGACATACTACTCTCAACATCAGCATAGCAAAGGCTGTTTCATGCAGCTCTCTGAGGAAAGATAACACTGCCTTTCTGGTAAAAAGAAAGCCTTTGCCACTAGCATTGTAAAATTATACCCTTAAAAAGGGGCTCGGGGGCTATATACTTGTGCCTGGCCCTCTCATCTGCTCCATTCCTTCAATGGAACAGGCACAAATCACCAGATAACCTGATCCTACAGCCACAGTCTCTAATCAGCCCGGGTGACAGCTGAGGGTGCACGGCCTCCTTGTCAGCCCTCTGGGAACCAGAGCAAGGCTGCTGCGGGAGCACACACCAGTCCTCCACCTCCTGGCGACTGCACCCCAACAGGAGCAGGCCCTCGGATTCCCAGCTGCAGACAGGCACTGCAACAGGGGAGCTACTGCTTTCTGGGGAGAACCCACACGAGTGACCCACAGTGAAAGGCTTCACATCTGTTATTGTGCCTCCAAGCCCACCACATCTTTCCTTGCCTTCCCCCGGAGTCACCTCTCAACCACTTCGGCTTCAAGTGCTCAGCCTTTTTCACAAACTGCTGCAATGGCAGCTTTCCATACAACTAGGAAACAAAGAAATCATTCCACTTGGAAAGCCAGAATCCTTTTGTTTCTAAAGACACTGACTTTTCCACCCAGGCTGGCTGCTTCTGAGGTGCTGGACTGGGAGCTCACCAGAGTCACTAACAGGGAACGGGGATTTCCCCACCGGTCAGAAATGGTACCCCGGCTGAAAAAAAACCACAGGATTTTTAAAACACACGTAACTTTCCACTGATCGTGCTGGATTGTTCAGGGCCTGTTTTTCTTGTCGTGGTACGATTAAGTCGGTCCCATTTCCAGTCAGGCTGTTTCCAGTTGTTGCACTGGGCCCCAGGACTGTGAATGGCTTACAGCTGCTCCAGTAATGAGACAACCTCATGAGCAAGGGTGACCATCCTAATATACATGCGTAATTTCTACATTTTTCCTCTTTTTTCCTATATTTTAATCTCATTTTTCCCACATTTCACCTCATTTCTTCCAGCCTGTGTTTTCTCCCTCCTTGCACAAAGCTACTACATCCCGAGTGAGATCTTCTGTTCAGCCACAACACAAACCAAAGCTGCAATATTTCTCTCAGACCTTCTTCATCACAACCCAGCCCTGCTCTTGCCAGACATGGCAGACCAGCAGGAACCCATCTGCTGCCTCCCCTGCTCCCACAGCGTGGTTCAGCACTGCCCCACTCGCTGACCCGGGGGTCTAATATCTGGGGTACAGCAACTGCAGCTACAATGCCGGTCTATTTAATCAGAACACCGTGACTTCCCAGCACCTCTGAATTTCCTGAGCAACAACGTGACTGCAGCCTGCCCCGGGATCCCAGCTGCAGCAGGCACAGCGCCCAGCTGGGGGTCCCCAGGGCAAGCTGGGGCCGACAGGGCCACGTCACCCCAGAAGAGCTCGGCGCAGAGCTCGGCGCAGCGCAGCTGCGGCAGCACCACGGCGCAGCGCCCATTAGTGACGCTGCTGTGACCACCCCCAGGACATTAAGGTCTGCTGCACCATTACATGAGACTACTTTGCAGTAACAGAAGTGAGGAGGGAAAAAATTAGACATACCAGTGAGGATGTAGCTTATTTATGGTTCAGCTTTTCAAAGTTTACCTATTAGTAGAGATTACCCACGGCACGTGTCTTTAAAGAAGTCAATGTCATTCCCTTTATATTCTTAACCCTAAGTAATATTTTATGGTTCTGCTATTCCTCCTTTCAGACTGAAAGACATTTGTCCAATCCTGGCTTTGTCAGATATTGTCTTCTGGACCACTTCATCCTTATCTAGTGATTGTTCTGTACCTCCATGTCCTCTCCCCTAGCTCCTGCTGTGGCCTTAGTCTTGGTCTGTTCCACATACACTGCACACCCTGGGCATGATCTTATTCACTCTGACACTGATCCTGACTGTGCCAATGCGAAATGTACTTTCTGTCACTGACTCTCCTCTCCAGCCAAACCCATCTCTCAGCCTGCCTTGACATCTCTTGCTGGGCATCTCATCATCAAATCAAACCCAGTATAGCAGTAATGGACCTTGTGATCTTCCTTTGCTTATCCAGCCTCTCTATCCCTTCTGAACAAACTTCCACCCTCCCTGTTGCCCAGGCCTCTAACCTCTTCTAGTTCCACTATTCTTCACATCCTCACTCTCCTTGTAATACCACCTGACAGACCATCAGGTGGTGTAAGTCAGCGTAATTCCACTAACTCAAATGGCATTATACCAATTTACAAGAGATGAGTTTCTGTCCTGGTGCCTCTAAAAGCAAATAGATTCTATTTGGCAAGTAAAAACCTTCAGGTAGTTCCCTCAACATCTCCCATATTTATTACTGTGATCTCTTGCCCTCTGGACTCCCAACAGCCACATTCTTTTCGAAACACTACTCCTCCTGAAATTCTTACATGTCCCTTAGCTCTCCAATGCTCCCAACCCAGAACATTCCCTTCCACTCTCCAGCCATGTGTATCTATCCACTGCCCACCCCTAAGCCACTGCTTGGCTTCTTAAGCCTTCTGAATACACCTGAAATAATCTGGTGTGCTAACACTATTTAATTAACAGTAACAAATTATTCACTAATTCAGAGATTTATTTTATGATAAAATTGAGAAAAAAAGAATTTAAAAAAAGGAAGGAGAGACACCACGAAAGCTGAACACCGAATTCAGACACAATTAAAAAGCACTTGTTTAACACAAGGTGGGCACACCTGCAAATGTGTGTACTGAATCACCAAGACTACATGAGGTGTTACATGCTATTTGTGCCCTCCTAATACCAAGCACCGTGGTACCCCAGGTAAGCTGAAAGTTTCATAACCATTTTAACACCAGTATAAATCTCTGCTTAAGCCAAACATGCCATAGTATAAAATGATGCAACGGACACCACAAGAACACCCTGTGTCTTCACACTCTCTAGACCACATGGTGAAGTTGGAATGGCTGGAGACTTGGCACTTTGTGGGTCTGACCTAACCACTGCAGCTATCTTTGTATAAATGCTTCCAGTTTATTAAAAAACAAAAAACCCAAACAAACAAACAAACAAACAAACAAAAAAACCCAAAAAACCAAAACCAAAAACACCACCAAAAAAAACCCCCAAACCCACCAAAAATCACCTTACATGTTCTGTTCAGATTAGTATCCATTCAAAAAAGAGAAAAGCTCTTTCCAAAAAGTAGAATAGCATCTGCATTTAGGGTTTTCCACATCTGGAGGGCTGCAAGAATATGGGGTAAGATCAGGTCTTTAAAGAGAGTACTAAGGACTTCACCATACGCACCATGCCAAAATGATGAAATGTTAATGAAGTGAAAGTATATTAGTGAATTATTAAAATTTCACTCCTCTCTGCAAAGCACAGAGTAAGAAAAACACAGTGAAGATAATGATAAAAATAGGATCAAAACACTTGGATCCCTTCACCACCTCCAACACAAAAGCTTTACAAAATCTGGTGTTAAAATTAACATATTAATTGAGTAGCTTCTACAATTGATCTACTGTAAAACCCAGTTCAAAACAAGCTGGAGCTGGGGGTAAAATGAGACATAATTCAGTTAAACCTAGATGGGTCAGACTTACAGTTTCCTCCCATCTCTAATAACCTCTCGTAACCCTTCTAATGCCTCAGCTCCTCTCCACAGCAAGCCCAGCCAGCAATTAAATTGTCCAAAGAAGATCTCACTAAGGGAGGTAACAGCGAGCAGGGCTCTCCACGGATGGGTCGGGCTGGGGAGTTCATGTCTGCTGTGCCAGAAGCCAGCTTTGTCCTGGGAAAAGGTTGGCTTCTCCACAAAGCCCAAGAGATAAACCAGAAAGCAGCTCTGTAGTGGGGTGCTGCAGAGGTGCCAGGGCTTGGAGAGGGGAGCCTTGGTGAGCCTGGGACCAGAGGCAGGACCACAGGAGACACGAGGCCATTTCAGTGGGGCAGGCAAAGGTCTGGCAGAGAACTACACTAAAAAGAACAGGAGCTTTGCCAAATAGTATTAAGAAGCAGTTTCCAATAAAGCTGCCATTCTGTGAAATGCTTTCCAGAGTCTAGCTTGGATTGCCTTGTACATACAGTACCATCTGTTAGGATGTCTGGAGTGTTCTCCTTGCAACAAAAGTATGTCCAGACATGGTGAGTGGGCTCTATCAGCAAGCTGGTGGCAGGTAAGCAGTTTGCCATTAGGATCCCACCAGGGACTCTCACATTTGGCCTGAGCAAACAGTTCAGTGCAGGGTCCCACCACAACTCAGAACATGGGACGAGGGCAAAGGAAGAAACTGGTGTAGGCCAAAAGCATCGCACTCCTGGAGTAACACCTGTCTTTACTTGGCTTTAATCTATTTTCACTAAAAGGTAAAAACATTTAGAATTAGAAATTTCATTGTATCAACTAGCATTGATGTAAATTCCTGCTAATGTTGTGAAAAAATACCCAGTGTCAAACATCTAGGCAGATCTTTCCCTTCAGTGGCACCTACCAAGCCTGATCAGAGGTCACAGCCTTGCCATCTGTCTGTCCTACACGCACTGCAGACACAGAGAAAACCATCTCCAGCACAGACTCAGACTGCAGACACGAGAAATAAAAGAGCAACTACAAAATACCGTCCGACATAACAAGTAGAAGCTTTACCTCCAGCAGACTTAGCCTGCCCAATTTTCGCAGACATTACAGAACAGATGCACTTCATGGAGAGTTTTTTAAGAGCATAACGTGTCACTTAAGTACCTCCCCAGGAGTGGTGGGGAAAAACTGATCCCCAGCAAGCAAGTGGCCACCAGCGCCGGGGCTAATGTGAGGGTGGTCCTACGCAACCCACCTGAAAGTTGTGTGTCCAGCTGTGGCGAGTTTCAGCTGTTCCCCAGGCCCCCTTCACTGGCCACCTCCAGAGCAGGGCTATCCCCACTGCTCTGCGTCCATCCTCAAGGGCAACAAACAGCACACAGAGAGCCTCGCTCCTTCGTGGGCTACGCTGGCTCCCAAGGTACAAACTTTTGGCTAGACAGCCAGCTTCAGTTCAGAACAATTTTAAGTCCCAAGGATGCTAAAGGCACCTGAAGTCTTACAGTGAGGCTAGGGATGGTTTGAGTTGCTCTCATGCTTGGCAGTTCAACTTCAGGCATTTTAAATGGAGCAGAATTTCCAAAACTCTAGGAGAGAATCGCTTCCCAAAAACTGCCCTGCCTTGCAGGTTCAGGCTGGTTTCCCAGAATCAGCTGATCACTTCTGAAAATACACAGCTGTAACTTTTACACTTAAATGAAACACTGCTCTGTTTGAGTCCTGGTGGGGTTTTTTTCATTATTTTGTTACAATTTTACTTTGGTTCGGTCATGAGAGAAGGTAACAAGCCAAATGCAGTTTCATTACAAACATGTCAAAATTGTGGCTGAAGTCATGCTGCATTGTGTTACATCTGAAGTCACGAACTGGCAAATTCCAGCACCAGCCAGGACAGACTAGTGCCAGTCCAGCTCAGGCCTCCAGACAGCCCTGGCAGCTTGTCCTGCCACAAACAGCTCTTAACACCAAGACATGTCCTACACCAAAAACCACTACTTGAAGCTATTCAGCATGCCAGGCAGCTTCTCACAAGTTTATATAACTTTTCCATGTTTCCCCCTCAAAACCCTCTGCAAAGCTTAACACCATAAAAAGTTGTGAGCTGACATCAGAGAAATGTTTATTTCCCTGACCCTCCCTGCTTACTAGAACACACAGACCTAAACCACAGCCCTCACCTCTGGTCTGGACCTTCGTCCAAAGCCGTGTGTAATCTTACAAGCCTCCAACCTGGCACCCCAGCCATGCTGGGCAGGGATCAGAAAACAACTGGCATTTTCTGGAATCGTTGTTTATATTCTCAGCCCCAGCCTCACATCCCAAACACATGCGCACCACATTGGTGCATTAGCATGAGTACGCTTGGGAAACCCAGACACATTTTCAAAGTTTTAATCCATTAGCAATTGCTAATTAAGGGGCAATTAATTTGACTCCCAGCTCTGCTCCTAATTTGCCTTGCAACTTTGTGCAGTCCACGTGAAATGCTAAGTTTCCTATGCTCATGCAACTTCTGTGGATATTAGAACATTAATTTCTGTAAAGTGATTTATGATCCATGATGAAAGGCAGTTCAGAACTGTAAGAACTGCTCCTATTAGTAAAATAACTGGTGCATTTTTTGATCTTTCATTTTAATGGGGGAAGAAAAAGAAAAGCCTAGCTGAGTATCAGCAATGAGGCTCAAAAGGTAGAAATTGCAAATTGGACACTTCTGAAAACGTAGCCCAGAGAGCCTGGTGGGGTGTTTTTTTTATAACAGCAAAAAATGACAGGACAACACAAGCATTTAACTTCTTGCATTCCCCTTGGGAATGCCTGACATCATAAAACTTTTACAAACTAAAATCATCAGAGATAAATAAAGCAGCACAGACATGGAGGCTGATGAAGGGTAAACCTAGAAGATACCTAATCCAGCTCATTTCCTTCAATGTGTAAAAACAAGTAACCGACACGTTTCCTGCCGGTGAACCTTCCTGCCGATAAGGGTGCTCCCGACAACAGGAAATTCGCCTCTAGAAGCAAGCACACTTTCGCTACCAAGCCAAACTTTCTCCATTTGAACTCCACAGCAATTAAAAGCAGCATTTGTCTAATCAGAAGTGAGCTGGATTAAACAACTGCCTGACTCCCTAAGCCTTTCCCCAACACAGGGAGGGGGTCCCATCTCCTGCACCCTGGTACCAACCCAGCTGCCAACAGGGATTCCTCAATCAGAAGCAGGCACTGCTCCCTCTGGCTCTACCATCCCTTCAGCCTGCTCTGCCTGAAACCAAGTTTTAAAGTCAGGCCTTGGGTTTTTTGGACAGCAAGATCCAAGGGTGTAGGTAAAGAGGTTACTGATCATCTTCACCTCAGTGCCCTGTAAGATTTACCTCCTGATCTGCAAGACCTGACCACCAGTCTCTGGTTTTCCTAAGAAATAATAATGCAAAAAGGGTAATATGCAAGCAAACTGGTCATTTAAGGCTTCAAAGTGATGATTTATACAGTGGGTGAAGCACTAAAGTGATATTTCTCAGCTTGGTCACTGCAAAATGGATTAAAGAGAGCGACAAAAGGAAATGTTTTGGAGAAAATGCAGTGAATACTCAAAGGCATCTCTCTATCACAAACATCTGAAATCAACGGGTGCTGCCCAAGAAAATAAGCAAAAACATTAGCACCTTTCTTGTGAGTTTGCCGTGAAATAGTTCTCTCCTGCTTCAAAAGCAAAATAGCTCTCTTCTTTCACACACAATAAACTTTCAATAGTCCAGCAAAGTAAAACTTCAATTTATGACAATAATAATCTGATTTTCTCATGCTGCATTCAGCAGTAACGAAGTATATTTTGTTCTAATATCTCTGCTTTTCTCCTCATAGCACACTATAACAGAACTGTGTTTTCTTTTTTTGTTAAAAGCATTGCACAGGGCTTCCCAGGGTCATTTTTTTTTAATAGGTGAGGCAGATTTGTGAAATGGCCTTAATACGCAAGTCTGAATCATTACATTTTAATATAACTTCATAATACAAAGGAACAGAGGGAGATCAGTCGCAGCTTTCTCTCCCAGGTCCACAGATTCCCATGGAAAGAAACACGGCCTGATCATTCAGTTATAAAAAAGTCATGCCTTGTTACTTTTGCCTTTTTAAGCCCCATGGTCCTCCTGCTTTGAGCCTTTTCTCAGGCTCCCCAGCAGCAGGCCAGGCTGCAGGACACTGGTGGGCATGGGGCAGGTGGCTGCATCTCCTCAACTCCTCCTTGGATGGAAAGTGTGGGACAACGTCCAGGCAAGAGAGAGGGAGGCGGCGGTGCAGGGTTTTATTGTAAAATGACCTTGATTTGACAGGCATGTTCTCAGGTTTCAACAGATGCTGTGGGAAAGGCAACAGCAGCCAAGGCGGTCTGCAGGCATTTCTGNCCATGACAACAGTGTCTCCACTTGTCTGTTATTAGATACCATCCGCTTCCTGTGTCTAAATTTTTAAACCAATCAGAAAAGTGTTTATAGATTTTGCAGCTCCTGGGACAGTCCCTCTCCTCCAAGAGAGCTACTTTAACGACACGTAACGCTCCGGCAGCCAGGGCTGCGAGGCCTTATATTTTCGGCTGCGAAGTGATCACAGTTTATGCTGTTTACCGGCTGATTCATGGGCTGTGCCAGAGAAAACTGGGGGGTTGCTGCCCGATTTACTGTGCCCTTAACAGACGTCACCACGTCAGATTTTTTCAAAAACCACACAAACTCATTTTCATTGTTTGCTGATTTTTGTTTCTGATTCACCCCGTGAAACAGCAGGATCCGTCCCTGCGTGACACGCGATCCGCCTCGGCGAGGCCGTTATCCCACCGGAGTATCGGTCCGCCCTGACGGAAATGGATTCACGGTACAACATCGCCTGCTGCAATTAAAGTTTCGGCAAACTGGGCTCTAAGAGCAGCCGCACTGTAACCGTGCGAGCAGATTTACACAGGCATACCTTTGATGATGTAAATAATACCTGGCCGCATCACAGTCGGCAAGTCAATAAGGAAATCCTTCTCCAGGGCGCAGGGACGCCCTTATACATTGTGAAGGAATTAGCACACGGTAAGTCCAGTTAAGTAAAGAGCCGGCACTGAAGACCGGCAAGCAACGGGGAGCTGTTGCGAGAAGGGGAAAATCCCTTTCCCGGCGGCTCTGACAGACCAATACTACCGGAGGAGGATGCCCTTCAGGCGGGTGTGCAGGCACGGACGGAGCCCGGGAAGTACCGAGCGGCTTCTTCCCGGGCGGGGATCCAAGCGCCGGCGGCACGCAGGAACAAAAGGGAGCAGTGGGGGGGCTGCCCGCCGCCGGCTGCGCCGCTGCCCCACCAGCGCCCGCCGAGCCGGGGCCGGAGACCGCGGGCCGCGCTGTCGGGGGCACAAGCCCGCCCGGGATGCGACCCGGCAGCCGCCCCGCACGCGGCTCCGGCTCACCCCAGGACGCCCTTCGCTTCCCTTTCCTTTCCTTCCCCACCGCCCGTCGCCGGCGGGGCTGCTCGGCGGCAGGACGGCGGCAGCAGCGCGGGGCAGCCCCCACTAACGCCCCGGGGCGGCGCCGCTGCCCGCCCGCGGCAGCCGCCGGCCCAGAGGCCCCAAAAGTTTGGCCGCGGCTCCCTGGCCCGGGAGGGACGGGGCGCGGCGACAGCGGCGAGCCCGGGCGGGCGGGCAGCCGCGCACGCTCCCGATGACACCGCGAAA